>CAMOHE010049539.1:28782-135792 GCA_946598075.1 Artocarpus hirsutus
ATATATATATATATATGATTTTGGTTAATATATATACATATATATATACATAAGCAGATGTATATGAATCATGGAGGAATTGAGATCGTGGGGTGACAATGAGAAACGTGGTAGAGATTTGGCGGTTATTTCTTAAAAATAGTAATAATAATAGCAAAAAGAGAACGTGGTGTTGTGGTGACGTTAATCATGCTTCTAAACAGGAGCCGCATTATCCGAGAATTATGGAATGAAAATAAGAAAAAATAATTACTCGGTAAAAGTTAAAACAAAAAAAAACAAAAAATACAATCTGTCAACATACTCAGGCGAGACATCCTTCAGCTTGCACGTCCAATATTTGGCAATTTGCATTATGTATAGACCACAGCTATAATATAAAACTAGTTATGAACTTCAATTGGAACCCACAAATAAGAAAATGAGCTTTCTACTATACAAGTATCTAGCGGTAATACATATTTCCGAGTATATTTGGTCCAAATAAATCACATTAAAAAATAAAAATAAAGTATACAAGACTAACATAACCGAATATAAATTTGTACGTTTAAAATAAAGTGCGACCAGCACGATATTTTTCAAACTCTACCTTGGTATTCTTCACAAGAAAGAACGAGAGAAAAAGAAACGGCCAGGCAAGCTTTTTTTTTTTTTTTTAACCTCTTCAAAGGAAGTATTTCAATTGAAGCCTATGACCTTTCTGTTCAGGTAGCCAAGATATCAAACGAATTCTGATAAAGAACATATATCATACAAATACAATACTCCGGGGAGAATTTTCCTGTTTATTAATAATTGGACCGGTGTGGTAAAGAATGAAAGACGATATCAAAAATCAAAACTGTGCTTCAAAAATTCATCTTGTTTTCTGAGCCCCTAGACAGCACAATAAAAAGAGCAGTCTACGCTGAAAATGCCCAACGACTCCAGCCGCCAATGGACCGAAACTTAATATGCATTTTGCTCATATATTGGTTCCAGAAGCTATTTTATTTTGGTTCATCATGAGATCTTGGAACTCGTTACGCTTTGCAACCCGGAGATCAAGTACACTAGGTGGCATAGGTTGGAGGTGACCATGCAACTCTACTAGGCGTAAGAAATCTTGTTTAGACAAACTTTTCTTCTCGACAAGTTCATCAACCACCGCATCCATGTGCTTTTGGTTACGGTGCAGGATCTGATATGGAAGACAATGATAAGTGAGTCCCAATATAGTAAAAAGATAGACAGATCCACATGAAAGGAGTCTCTGCATTAACTCCTTGGCACATTCATAACACATGTTAACAATCTGCAATGCCTCTGAATCAAGGTCCTGAAAAAATTTAAGATTATCAATGCGCACACAACCCAAGAGTTCAACCATAATATTCTGACTATAACAGAGACAAGTTCTTAAAAAAATTTAAATGAAATAGTGCAAAGACATTCAATTGCATTGATTCGATCAGCAACCCAAAAGTTAACAGTCCATTATGCTTGTCAGAGAGGCCACCAAGAACAAAGTCCGTGCAGCTGATCAAGCATTGTCTGCCATTTCAGCCCATATTGTACTCAACTGAAATACGGGATTATAAAGAAAATTTTGAACTTGTCAGCTTAGAGTGACAACTCCAGCACGCGAAGCTAATTATACTCTGCTCAAAACAGAAAAAGAAATCGTGGAATACAAGGTCCATTGAAACATCCGAGTTTTCTTTTCTTTGGGATTTCGAAGTTCCTGTACTTGAGTCAAATAAAAGGTTCAAGGTTTTCATACCTGATCCTTGCCATACCAAATTTCATCGGCTGCTCGTGGTGCTAGTTGAACAGTGATATGATCCAGGAGGGATTGTTGGCTGCCAGAAATTAAAGGACAAATTGAATGAAAAGAGGAGATAAAAAAAGGGTTTTGGTACAACGATTAGAGAAAGAACAAGCAATACAAAGGAAAACTCATACGTAAGCATTCCTTCATTGAATTTGATTGGATTCATTTTCATCCGAACATAACCTAATTCCGTGCCAGCTCTAGGAGCAATAGTGACCTGCAAATAGATTGTTAAATCATTAAGTATTCTATGCGTATGAAAAGGACACCTCTGAGAGAGCAGCAGCCAAATTCAGAATATTACTTTGACAAAAAAAATAAATGCATTAAAACGGGTACATTGAATACCGATCCAAAACACAACAGTCAAAAGTGTGGGTTTAGGATCATACAAACTTAATATTTTTAAGATCAGGGAAGTTTGCAGCTACAACAGCCATTGCTGCTGCATTAATAGCTGCTTGCTTCCAAGTATTAAAGCTCCTCTCTTTTCTATCTAACAGCTTGTAAGAGATCATCAGTTGTGATCTGCAAATGTCCAAATAATTTCTATGCTGAGAGAAGCATCAAGAATATCAAATTGCTGGTCACTAAATCACATCACAGTTCTAACTTAAAAGCACAAAAATATTCAATCCTGGGATGATCAAATCATATGCAGAACTCATTTATTAAGCACCTGTTTCTAAAAGAACTCATTCCTTTTCATGTAACTGTCATGTTCAGCAGACCAACTTAGAGATGCAAGGGAAGTGGTAATAATCCATGAATTTTCGTTTTCACATTCCTTTATTGATTCTGGAAGGATTGAATTATACATAAGAAAATATTACCTCTGTCCTTCCATCACGTATCATGTTGATAGCAGCAACCTCAACTATGATGGTTGGCTCTGCCTCAACCATTCCATCAGTCATACTAGCAACAGCCATGTAGTCCACATCCTCAGCCATAGGCTTCTTACGAGCATGCACCTATAACCAGGAAATGAAAACAGGTATTAAAATATTTAAGAATCTCAATGGGAGAACAGAAAGTGGCAATCTTGAAATATCATAAAACCAGTATCAGGATTTCAATGTACAAGTTTGAACTATTACCTTCAAAATTTCAATGCGACCTATAAGACCAGGCTTAGGGATTAATATTTTCTGATCGAATCTTCCAGGTCTTACAAGGGCCGGATCTAGAATGTCCGGTCTATTTGTGGAAGCAATGGTGATCACTTCCCCTCTTCCCTCAAACCCATCCAGGCATACAAGAAGCAGAAGTATGGACACAATTACAGATATCACTTCTTACAAACAATTGGAGTTAAAAAACAACAGCAGTATGAAACAATCCAAAGCATGATAATCAAGTATGCGCAGCCAACCTGATAGGGTGTTTGAAAGGGCGGTAGGAACCGTTGGTTAGAACCACTTTTATTGTAGCATATGAGAGTTTTACACTATTGTAATTTTTTTAATTGTTACTATAGCATGTGAAAGCTTTACACCTGTTCATAACTGAGTTTGTGGTAGGAACCGTGGTTCCCACCACTCAACCAAACAGCTAGTAAGAGTAGCGTCACGTTCTTGTCCACCTGAACCCTTGATTAAGCCACGCTCTCTCCCCACGGCATCTAAATCACCAATGAACACAACTGAAGGAGCCTATCACAAAACAATCATGAATTTCAAAATGCCATATAATTACACACGCACATTATAAAGGTATCTTTGCCTGCATAAAAAACTTATCTGAAAACAGCACATACATTTTCCTTTGCTTCCTGGTAAAGTGCTCAGACACGCAAAGCCCCGACACCAACATATATTTCTGCAAACTGAGAGGCGGAGATGGAGAAAAAGTTGACCCCTGCCTCACCAGCCACAGCTTTTGCAAGCAAAGTCTTGCCCACTCCAGGAGGGCCACAAAGAAGAATACCACCTAAATAAGCAAAACCAAATACCACATTGCCATGATCAAGCATATCACTAAGCTCTAAAATTTTCTAATTATTACAAACAAAGCACAAAGCTAATAGAACTAAGCAAGTTCTCAATTATGAAGTGTCATAACTAACCAGAATTCTAACACCTCTCCGACGATACATCTTCCCATGAGTGAAGAACTTGACGATTTCCTCCAGCTCGAGCCGGATTTTCCCGAGCCCCGCAACATCCTCAAATTTGACATCCACGCCCCTCTCCAAGTACTGGGGCAGTCTCCGGTTCTGAGCTCGCCGGACCCGAGCGCCGGACTTCATGAACTGAGCTGCCATCTTCATGTAAGGATAGTGCTCTCCTCCTTTCCCTTGCTCAAGCTCATCAGGGTCCTTACCCTGAAGCCCCTCCATTTAATTCCCTCATCTTCTTCCTCTCCTCCGCCTCAGCCGTCTCGATCTTCAACCTGTCCTCGTAGTCCTTCTTCTGCTTCCTGTAGTTCAGCACCACAGTTCTGTAGAAAATGTAGAAGAACAAAAGCCCTAACGCCGTCCCCACGTTCTGATCCTGAGCCAATTCGGCCCAGAAATTGGCCATGTCCTGCTCATTGGCGCACGCCTCGTGCAACGATTCCTCGTACCTCTTCCTCCTCGCCTCCCTCCTCAACCTCCTCTCCTGCTCTTTCTTCTGAACTTTCATGGCCTTGTCGATGATCTCCCGCTCTTTCCTCATCCTCTCCAGCTCCTCCTTCCTCTGCCTCTTGAACTCCTCCCTCGCCCGCCGCAGCTCCGCCGCCTTCTTCGACTCCTGCTTCGGCTTCGTAAACGACAACATGAACTCCGGCAGTCTACTCAAAAACCCTACGTACGGCGGCGGCAGCTCCGGCCTCTTCATCGGAGGTGTGTAAGCGTTGACACAGAACGAATCGATGCTCAATCTCTCCCAATCCCTTCATCGACGGAAGCATTGTTCGCAAGACTCTAGAATCTTCAAGAACAACCAGGTTCCGCCCGCTGTCTCAAATCGACACCGGGAGGCTAATTATATGCTTAAGCTTACCTTCCTCTTTCAATTCCAGCACATCCGTGTAGGGAATGCGATTCGAGACGAGAGGGAGTCCCTGGGACCATGATTTGACTTCCTGAGGCGACAAGGCTTCCGCTTTTTTGGCCGTCGGCTTCTTAGCGCCTCGTTTTCGCTCCTCGACGGCGACGACGGCAGACTTGGCTTGGAAAGAGAGGCGGAGATCACCGTCAGCGTCACGGACAGCTTGAGGAAATCGAATTGGGGGTTTTGTTTCGTCTTTTATCTTCGCCGGCGTCGTCCCGGCCAGCATTCGGGGTCGAGAAATGGGAGGTGATCGAGTGGCGAATGTGGAGTTTGGTTGCGCGGCGAGAGGTTTTGGGCGAGGGGTTGAGGAATGGGGATGAGGGTAAGAATGAGGCAGACGAGGAAGGAGAAGAAGAGACCAAACAGCAGTGACAAGCCATGGAGGTTTTCTGATTGTGCAGAAGTATTGAAGGGGTTTGGCGGGTTTGAAAGCTACATTTGGTGTATGAGATGAAGATTAGCGAGTTTGAGCAGGCAGCTGACGAGTCACTACTCAGTTCCTGACTCACTAGAACTCCTCCATGTTCGCCTTCTCCCTGTCCTCTGTGAAATTTTCGAGATAGAGAGACCCGGCGGACCTTTTTTTTCACCTGGATTTTTCGCACCGTTGTCCTTAAACTTCTTGTTTATTAGGAATGCGTCCACTGGAAGAAACAATTTGAAAATTAGCCCTCTGAATCTGAAAATGTGTGGCAAAAATACTCAAATCAATAACTATACTGTTGTTGCTGATGTTATTGATGATTGTTTACTTGCAAATAAATCGCTAACAATAAACACGAGCCGTCGTTTTTATCTTTTTTAACCTAAAATTATTTTTAAAATAAAAATTAACTCAAAATCTTATAGACAGTTAGAAACATGGTTAAAATCAAAAGTTTAAATCAAAAATTGTTTAAAAATTAATTTTTATGATAAAAAATATTGTAGTAAAGTTGGCTTAAACCACAACTTTATTGTTTAAACTACGTTTTCATACCGTTTATTATATTTTAATTAAAACTAATTAAAATCCTTAAGTCCCAATAAACATAAATTTGCCCTTAGTGATCACACACTACACAATTAGGAGAGTATAGAAACCATGATTAAATGAACATGGAAAATTGTTTATTTTCAATATTAAAACATGTTTAAATATGCTTCATATCTCTCGGCCCTTGAACAAGTTTTACTTTTCTCTTTACTTCTTCCTAGATGCCTTCCAAAAGTCATGCGGAGTTTTTTAATTATGGGAATTATAGATCATTAGTACATTAGACAATACTTTCAACTTCAGCCGATTCTATTCATAAAATTTGATAAAGTTCAAGGAGAAAGAAGCATAACAGAACACGCATAAGGCTTGTTTTTTTGTTTTATTGGTTTTTCCTACAATAATGAAGGTAATCTCCATACCTTTGAAGATTAATTTTGGATTGTTTTGTTTTCATATGTGAATGTTTTTCATTTCTCTTCTCTTCATTTTCTATGGCAAAAAATAAATACATAGACACCTTAGAACTTAGATTTCACAAAAACAACCCTTTTATGTTTGGAAAACTAGATGGATTAAAATGAATAAAAATGATCGCTAACAACCTTAATTAACAATCTTGTGCAATTCACACGCCTTTTTTTATCAACTGAGGGTATTTGTCACCTATTTTTAAAAGGTTATTAATATTTTTACACTCTGTGTTTTAGGTTTATTCAAACAACATACTTTCAATTTTTTATCTCATCGAATTGACCCTTTATATTAGATTTAATATACAAATTTATATCTTTTAACGATCAATCTTTAATTTTGACCTAAGCAGTTGCACAAAATACTCTCAAATTGAAAATTAAGAGAACTTTTAAAATTTAAAAACTTTATACTAAGGTTTTTGAGTTCCAAAATGTATAGAATACCCTCAAAGATAGGTGTTTTATGTGTTTTGTTTTTGTTTCTTCTTATTTTTTAAAGTTATTTTTATCTTTCACTCAAAAATAATTAAGTCATTTTAAAGGTAAAAATCAATTATTGATGAGATAAGGTATATATTTGCGTATTAAACATAATCTAAAGGTATATTTAATGAGATAAAAAATCAATAGTATAGTTTTTGAATTAATCTAAAATAAATGACATAAAAAGAAAAATATCCGATTTTTAAATTTAAGAACCTAATTGCTAAAAGAAATTTTTAGGAAGTACGTCGTCAATGATGACAAGCTCGAGGAGCAACCATGCAAATAAGCATATTAAATTCCTCTTAATTATCATTTTTTTAGTAAAAAAATGACATGTCGTTTTGATGATTGAAGTTTCCCCAAACGACACGCTCCTTTCTTGTTAAATTATAAACAGGTATTTGTTCGTGTTTTAAAAGAAAACGGTGTTTTATGGACTATAAAGTGCACTGCTGTTTAGGTCTAATTTGGGATTGCTTTTAGACCTTTTAAAAGCACTTTACACAAAACCAATAGTGTTTGGTAAAAGCTTATAAAAGTACTATGTACATACAAAAATCAATACACTTTTTAAGCTATTTGGAGAAACTAAAACATTGTCACTTCTAAATTTTGCTTTTGTTTTTTCTTTTGATTTTGTTTTAAGCAAAAGTGGGAGCTTATCTTAGAAACATATCAATCCTAAATTAAGCCTTAATTTTTTGAACCATCTATTAGAAAATAGCGCAAATATGCAGCAAAAAAACGAAGAGCAAAAACACAATTATATACATAGAAAACCCTAATAGGGGGAAACCACTGGTAGAGGAGAAGCAAATTCATTATAAGATTGGGCATATCTCCGCTACCACCATAAACCACAAAAAACTTTTAAAATTATAATTTTACCACAAACATCACACCGTAAACTTTTTAAGCCTGAGCAAAATAGAATTCAAATCAGCGTAATCTAACACCGTTTGCAACGATTCATCAATTAATCTGCCTATTACATAGAAACGACAATTGTTCTAAAAGTTTCCTATCATTTCGCCACAAAACAAATTGCCTGCTGTTGTTTGTAATGTTAAAGTTTGATGTCATTTCTTACGAAACGAGATGTACTATAGACATAACAAAATTAAGTTTCTGCAACCACTTAACAAAGAAAAAATTCATTCATAAATAGGAAGTAGCCAATGCTTACATGGAAACACGTATGATGTTTCAGTTCTTGATTCTATGTATGTCGTTGTTTAAGTCACAAAACGACTGCCGTTCAAACTTTGGAGTTGTGCCTTCCCATGTCCAAAAAACGCCATGTCGTTTCAATGAATCACTTTGTGGTCGCATTTTCACTTAGGACACGTTGTTGGATGTGATAATTAATCGACGTGCAATTTTCTTGTTGAAAATTTCGTTGTTGTTTAAGGCAAACGACATGTATTTTATATGTTAGGCTGACATGTATTTTATATGTTAGGCTGATAATGCATTAATGTAATATGTTTCGCTTAAAATAATACTACCAACACTTATATAGGATGTTTGGCAAAAACAATTTAAACTTATAGTTGAAATTGTTTACTGTATAAAACGCTCATAAGTTAAAATATAATGCTCTTACATGCTATAATATTTGAATTTATTTTTTAAATTCGAACCATTTGTCAAACATCCTATTATAATTGTAACTTCTATACCAATCTTTCAACAAGTTTTTAAAAGATTATCATATCAATTAATAATAGAATGTTACATTTGCAACGATAAGATGGCAATCCAAGAATGGGTACCAAAATTGAGATTTAGATGGTACCCATAGCATTCTATGTTAATTTTTTCTCCATAATTCACGTAAACATGAATAACTTTGGCATGAAACCCAATTGAGAAATTGTAAGGTGGCCCAAAATTTCCTCCATTTTAGATTTCTATGAAGGATTTTGACATTTGAGAAACGTCTGAATTTAGTCCAAAATCCTGTGATTTACAGGATCCTTTTTGGAAACTTCATGATGGCCAAACTCTATAAAAAAAGAGTTGTTTTGGGTCCCTAAAGCTATTCCATTTTATTCTTTATTATACCGTCATTCTGAGATTGAAACGAGGCTTTAGAAGCTCTCAAACCGGTGGAACGGAGAAGCATAGTTTTGGATTGTTTTATCAACGTCAATTCCGGGAGATATTTTGATCCTTCATTCTTCCGGTGTAGATTATATATGATATTATTTTATGCATATAAGATGCTAACACTCTAGTCTTGCTTATCATTTTCCAAAAAAGGTGAGCTGAAATTGGTCCTTTTTTCTTAAGAAGACGACATGCGGCTTTTAAAGTTTCCGTTTATGTATTAAAACGATATGTACAAATCATGCTACCCCCTCAATTATGATATACCAATCTTATTGGAATTTACATTATTAAAAAACACACACAGAGAGAAGCAAAACAAGATTGGGCTTAAGACATTCTTTTAAATTATAGGAGATCGTCAAAGACGTGTTCATTCCAGCCATGACTAAACAGTACTGAAGTGCGAAGCGATACTAATCTTTACAAAAGGAAGACATGATCACTGATCATCCGCAACTAATGGAAGGACGTGGATCATTTGTTTACTAGCTAGAGATCATATTCTTCTATATAAGATGCGTAACAACAGCAATAACACCAAGTACGTACGTCGGGAGTTTTTTTTTTTTTTTCTTTTCTCATGTTATTGGAATTATTATACTCTTCAGTTCTTGGAAAGCCAGATGACATCCTGGATAGCAGAAATGGCTAGCAACAAGCAGCTGAAAAACGAAAAGGCGATGGAGATGGCGACGTGGTTGCAGAAGATGCGAAGAGGTTTGCAGAAGTTCGGAAGCGCCGTGTGTTTAACTCCTGTGCGGTTCAGGTTGCCCACTCCCGACGCCGCTGATCCAGCACTCATCATTGCATACGCAAACACCTGAAAACCACCCAAAAAAACTAGCAGATTAGCACAGGTAGGAGCCCATAAACACGCGCAAGCACGCGCACACAGTACGGGGCTTGTTTACGGTCCTTCATCTTCCAACGTAACAATGACATTGATAGAATGCAATTACACCTTTTTAAGGTCATTGTTATATTGAATAAATATCATATCATGTTTTTTTTTTTTTTCTTTTAATATTACATTATTGGAGGTGTGGTGCTCGTGAAAGTACCAAAGGTCTATAGCAAGCTGTCTATATATGCAAGTTATATGGTTTCACCCAAAAGAAAAAAAGTTATAGTTATATGGAAATATGTTGACCTTATAGTTTATAGTTATGGCTACTATTTATATTGAGAATTATTCGCCAAGTTTTTGTATTGAGATGACGGTGCACACTAAAAAAAAAGGTTAAATTATTGGCCAAGGTTTCTTTTATAAAATTCGAGACAAATATAGGTTAAGTTATGCGGTTCAATATTCCCAACCAGACTATAAAATAATATCATTATATATTGATGCAAGAATAGATAAGCAAAAATATAGGTCTTCAACTGGAAATCATAGAAAAGGACTGACTTGATCAGCAGCAAAAATGAGCCACGCATGATTTCTGGAGGGAATAATATCTGAACCCCTTCTCAGCAGGCGTGATATGCTTATCAGGAATTGCAGCAACGAGTGAGCCGCCACAGCTGCCAAAACTCCAACCAGATACCTAACAATTTCACCAATCTTAATTTATTATTATTATTATTATTATTATTATTATACTGTTACTTGTCAAAATTAAAGTACTTCCAAACTCCGTTAATACTATGTCTCAAAACATGTCAATCCTAATTGCTACAACTTTTTTTTTTTTTTTTTTGATTGGTAACTACCCCACTTGAAGAATTCACACATATTAAATGACTCTGCAGCACAAAAGAAACCTCCCCGCTAAAAAAACAAAATGTATTCTTGTTTAAAGTTGAAAAAAGGGCATTAATTAAAAGGGGGGAGAAAATTTAGTTTGGAAAGTTAATTAAACAGAGGTTTCATTTTTGTTCGATTCAACTGGAAGACAAAAAGGGTTACCATCAAAGAAAAGGACGACCAAAGGTGACTTATCATGTATTCAAATACCTATAAAGGTCTACAAAAAATGACAAAAGTAGGAGTAAAAAAATAATAATAACAACAAGAAGAAGGAAAGTCACTCACGGGTCTGATTCTTTCCATCCAAATGCCATAAAACTAGAAAGGAGGAGAAACAAAATTTACTAAATAGAAGAGCAATTTCGTCAAGATAATTAAACTATTTAGCGCTTTTGATAAACAAACAAACCAAGACCCGACAGAAGACACGAAATAAGACCCCATTATCTCCTGTAAACCAGCAAAGAAAACCAGCAGAAATGCGAAATGAGCCTGATGGGCTTGAGACTATCCCGCTTGTTTAGTAAGAAAAAAGACAAGAAAAGAAAAGAAAATGAAGGAAGATTTCCAGCTAAGAGAATGAGAAAACTTTTAAAAAAAATTAAGAGAGTGCTAATTAAATGTTATATATTCGTTGGTTTTGCTGTTGGCCCTTACCCATAGGAATCGGAGAAGGACCACTTGGAATAAACAGGGAAAGAAAAGCCATAGATGGAGACAGTGCCAGCCTCCCTGGCTGTCACCATGAACACCAGCGCCGTCACCGACGAGGCAATGCACAACAGCCTCGGCACCACCTGCGCCACGTCAGCTTTCCGGACGACCGACCCAACTTTCCGGTCAGCGCCGTCCTGACCTTCCATGGCCAGCTCGGGTCCACCCGTCGACGTGCCATTCTCCTCCACTGCCTTCGCCGCTGCCATCTGATCCGTCTCCAACGACATCGTTTTAGGGCCACTCACCATTATTTTTGTATATTTTTTTACTTTTTGTTTGTAAGAGGTTTTCAAGTTTTGGGAGAGAGGTGAGAGAGAGAGAGAGTGATAATGGTGTTGAGTAGCAGGATTCCTTTCGTGGGGGGTTTTTGGATGGTTGTGACTTGCGAGGAAGTACGTGTGATCAGTCAAGGGCTGATAAAGAGACTGATCTCACGTGTCTCCGGTTACCTATTCTCCGGTTCTTACATTGTACTTATCTGCTTAAATTAATCAATAATGAGTTTTTCATCTAAAAAAATGTGAATTGCATTCATGCACCTTAACTCTGTCTTTCGTATGTTACATCTTAAACCTTTAATTTGATATTTAGAAACCTAAACTTTACAAACCTTAGTAATGTAATGCAGTTACCTCGATGGACAATAATCAGAGTCCAACCAATAAAAAGTTTGTGGAAAATTTTTTGGTAATTTATGTCTTTAATTGATTTTAGTTAATTGTTGGATCATAATCACAATAAATTCTAAAATTAGGGTGTTATTTGCTAATATTAAATGTTTAAGGTCTAAGTTGTTAAACACTACTTTGTTTGAAAAATTTGTTAGAACTAAAAAGTTAAAACTATTACAGTGTAAAGCTCTTACATGCTACAGTAAAAATGTAAAAGTTTGCTACAGTATAAAGCTCTTGTATATTAGAATTTTTAAGTTCTAACTACAAGTTCCAACGTTTTTTTCAAACACTCTAAAAATTTATAGTGTACCAATACAAATTAACCCCATAAATAAATAATGAGCTTTTTTGCTTTTGTATTCTTTTTAATACAATTTTAACTAAATTTATAAGGTGTTTAACAAACTGATTTGAACTGAAAAAATTAATTCAAAAGTTACAATATATAAAAACTTTTTACTACCATAGCTATTTCATTTATACTGTAGCATATGAAACTTTATACTCTTATTAGTTCAAACCAATTGCTTTAAACCAATGTTTAAGGTACAAATAATTTATTTATCCATTTATTTACAACGTGAATAAGAATTATTTACACGTTAAAAAATTATTTACATTATAAATCTGTTATTTACTACAAATATTTTTAAAACTTATTATTTACTTTAAAAAAATATATTCTTTTCCTCATTTTTTTCATTTATATATATATATATATGTATGTATGTATGTATGTATCTAACGACACTCATTCAAGGATTAAAACTTATGAATCCTAAAATTTAGTTTGAGGATGTGTCCTTAAAATAAAAGTCAACAAAATCCTAAGGTCTCGATCGTGTGTATCAAGGAACGTCCTAACGTAATATAATATACAACTTATCCAAGGTAATTAATGTTCTAAACCTAAAGAAATTAGTTGAATGAATTGAATCTTCCAATCCCATTTCATTTCCAATTCCATATTTATTAGGTGTGTTTACGGATTGGATTTTGCAAATTTAGGTCAAACCCAATCCAATCCAAAATCTTCAGATTGAGAAAATCTTAATTTGCAATCTAATTCAAACCTTTGGATTAGAAAAATCTTAATCTACAATCCGATTGAAAATCTTCAAATTAGATTTATATATTTGCAAATAAATTATAAACTTTTAAAATAAAAAAAAAATCAAAAGCCAATTTTTTTAACTTGAAATATTAAAATAAAAAATACATAATATAAGACAGCTTAATAAAATTAAATTTGTTGCAACCAATCTTAAAGACAGACTGCATTCAATAAAAATTAAGATCAAGTCTTCTTCAAAAAAACTCAAAATAAATTATTGCTTATTCATCAACAACACTTATAGCTTCAAATAATTTCAACTTCAATTATTTCAACTTCATTTCTTTTAAGGTTTCCTATTTCTAATTTAAGCTTGGTTTTTAAACACAACCTGATAATAATTGCTAAGCAAAAAACATTAAAAAAAATTTTTCTTGAAAAAGAGGAAAAGTTTTATTTAACTATATATAATTAAAATTATAAAATTTATAAATATATATGGGGTTTTGAATTAACGAATTGAACGGATTAAGAATTCCCCAATCTATGATCCGATCCAAAACCTTCAAATTAAGATTTTCTCAATCTGAAACTTATCCAAAACTCTTCCCAATCTAATCCAAAGCCCGCAATTGGATTAGGCGGATTTCACATATTCATTTCATGAACACTCCTAATTTTCATATACGTCAAGTACCCTCTAAAATGTTACATCAAAACTATCATCTTTTTAATTTAATGAAGCTTAATTTTTGTCGCTTTTCTCGTCAATTTCCTTGCTTCAAGTTTTGGATTTCCAACGTCCTTAAAAGCCACCAATCAAGTATTAGGGGTGTTTATAGATTGGATTTTGTGGATTTAAAGTCAATCTGCAATCTAATCCAAAACCTTCAGATTAAGAAAATTTGAATCCGTCAATCCAAAATCTTTGGATTAGAAAACACTCAATTCGCAATATGATCTAAAATTTTTAAATTGGATTCATAAATTCACGGATTAAGCTATAACCTATTGAAATAAGAATATTGAGGACCAATTTTTTCAACATCAAATATTAAAATAAACAATCCACAATATAAAACAGCTTGATAAAATTAATTTTTTTACAACCAATCATTAAGATAAAATAGCTTCAATAAAATTTAAAAGCAAGTATTTTGAAAAAAATTTATAATAAATTAATGTTCATTCATTAACAATACTTAAAATTTCAAAGAATTTTAACTTCAGTCACTTCTCTTAGGGTTTCATATTTATAAGTTGAAGTAGGCTTTTCAAACACAACATGATAATAATTTCTTAGCAAAAAACATTGGAAAAGTTTTTTTTTAAAGAGAAAAGTTTTATTATAAAATTATAAAATATATAAATATATATGAAGTTTCGTATTGACGGATTAGACGAATGAAGAATTTCTTAATCAATAATTCGATTCAAAATCTTTGGATTGAAATTTTCTCAATCTATAACTAATCCAAAACTCTTCTTAATCTAATCTAAAACCTTCGGATCGGATTGAATTGAATTAGACGGATTCATGGATTTACATATTTCATGAACAACCCTACCAAATATTAGATGTTTCATGACGAGGGTTGGATGTTAACATATAGAGAACAGTGGAAAAAATAAAAAATAAAAAATAAATAGTGGCCCCAGATCAGTGCCCGTGAGTTCACAGTGCAGTGGAATTGGTGCTTTGTTTTTTTGGTTTATACATCGTACAAACATTTCTGAGACACATATACCTAGTCATTGTTGTCACTTTATGGGGAAAATCTATTGGCCAGTGTCACTGCAGCTCAGTTTTTTTGTTATAATTATTATTTGCAATTCTACTTTCTTGTTTTCTTTTTTTTCTTTTTTTTTTTTTTAGGGAAAGCAATTCTATTTTCCTGTTTACCAAACAGGTACCGACAATTCATTGCGGTTTTAATTGTTTTTATTATAGTGCTTTTCTTGTAGAATTTAAACAAGAAAAATAATATTAACTATAAAAAATAGTTTTAATTGTTCTTTCAAACAAATTATTAGTTGACAATTTTTTTATAGGTATCAAAAATAAGTTATCGATAAGTATGTATTTTTTAATAGTTAAATTTAAAAAAAAAATTAAGCAGCTTTAACAGTTTGAAAATGTGAATCATACACCATAAAAAGACCTTTTAAACAATGGCAGAGTCACGTTAAGCTGAGTGGAGGCGGTTGTCTTGCTAGCCTAAATGATTCATTTATGATTTAAGTCTAATATTAAATTTTTTTATACTTTTTTTTTCTTATTTTGCCTCAATTAAAATTTATTCTTGACAATATTTATATTAAAACTTTTAAAAAAGTTTCAATTATGCCTTTAAAGTTTTTCTTTTGAATTTTTAAGGCGTTTAAGGCCTTTGGTTTAAACCGTTGGTTTGAACCAAAAGTACTATAACAATTTAAATTTTATAAGAAAAACACTATAATGACCTTAGTTTGAACCAAAAGTTTTGCTTTTAACCAAAGTTATCAAATAACCTATTATATTTCAATTTTAAAAGACGAAATAAACAACAACTTAATCACAATATTATATGTATTTATAATTTTATAAATTGTAAATTTTAAAAATTAAATTAAACTCCATTAAAATAATAATAATGCGTTTTAATTAAAAATATTGGTTTACTTCACGTCTTGGTGGAAAAATATTTTCTTTTTTAAGTTTTGGCTTGCGCACTTGCAAGTGAAAAAGAACAAACAAGTGAAGACCTAAGAATTAAAAATGCCTTGCAAGAGGAAAGGAAAGAATATTAGGAAAAAAAAATCTTCCAATTTCCTTTGTAACAAACGTTTGACTACATTTCTTATCGATCATTAAGGACCCAAGAAAGTTTCTGAGAAGAATGTGCCAAAATGTTTTGCTAATAACCTGATTGAAAAAGTTAGTTTTAACCTATTTCTTAGTTAAAAATAGTATAAAGTTTTTACATTCTATAAAAAAAAAAGAAAAAATTATATAGTGTAAAGCTCTTATATGCTACAAGGTTTACAGTATAAAGCTTTCACATGCTATATAAAAAAAAATTGCTATAGTATAAAGCTTTCACATATTATTGGAAAAAGTTGCTATAGGAAAAAGTTGTCAAAAACAGTATAAAGCTTTCACGTACTATAAAAAAAAAATTGATATAGTGTAAAGCTCTTATATGCTATAAGATTTACAATTCTAACCAATTATTCTAACCACTATGTCAAACACCCTATAAGATATCAAACATCAAATTTATGAGTGTGTCGTGGCACACATTAGAATGAAAGTGGAGCTAATTTTATAAAGGGCAGTTTGTTTTGCACATTCAGCTAACTTTTTTATTTAAATCTTTAGGATGAGTTCTATTCCACCTTAAACTCTTTAGATTTGGATATGTTTGTTATAATAAAAACTAAAATACACTCTCCTATATTTGAGGAAAAAAAATCATAACTTCTCCATTTGATATCTAATTGAGATGATTCTTCTTTCATTTGCGTATTTTTTAAGATCATGAACATTAAGATTTTGTTAGATTTATTAATAAATTACAACTTTTTTCACTATCTATTCAGACACTTCAAATTTTATTCCATATGTAGATTAATACTTTAAACTCACATTCAAACATCAATTCAGATCACCAATATCACACAACTCAAATAAAAATAATTCAGATTAACACAATTCAAATATATTTACCAAACGGATCATAACATTTTGTTAGATTTGTTAATAAATAAAAAACTTTTTCTACTGTCTATCCAAACACAAATTCTAATTTTATTCCCTCTTCATATGCATACTTTAAATACACATCCAAATGTCGATTTGAATAGCAATTCAAATCACATAACTTAAATCAAAATAATCCAAATTAATACAATTTAAATCTATTTACCAAACGGACCCTAAATTTAAAGAAATTTTCAAGAAAACAACGATATTGCCGTAAATTATAGAAAGTACAAATATTTGGTTTATACTTTAGTTTGTCTTTTTAATATTTTATTAGAATGTTAACCATTGGAAAAAAAAAATCCCGTAAACATGTCTGTACAAAATCATTTTATAAATTGGATTAAAATCTCAATAATAAGAAAGCTCTATAATTAATATTAAAAAATGTTTGGAATTTCATCTTAAAACTCTAAAGATGTTAGTATCGTAACATGCTAACCTACAAAATGTACAAACATACTAGGTGATAAAAAATCTATTAGTTGGTTAACCAAACATTGATAAAATGAGCAAAATACATCAAGTGCTAAACATCAAGTGCTCAAAATTACATACATTCGAAAGCCTTCGATAGTCTTTCCAATATAATTTGAAATTCTGTTTAAAAATACACCACGACCTCCACGAGATCGCTATTTTTATAATTTTATTAATATGTTACAATATTTATAAAATATTCTTAAAATTTTGTATGTGAACAATTTTTTTATATTTTAAAAATTTCAAAATTTCTAAGGTTCCTAAATATCTTTTGGAGTAACAAAACATTTTTAAGGTTATAAAATATTGAAGAAATTCTTTTAAGCACGTCCTCTTCTATTTTCTTGTCTTAAAAAAAAGCACAAATTTAACCATAAAAACAACAGGAAATTGAAAATTCTTATTAAAATTTATTCATTATTTAAACACGCCCCTTTTCAATTCTATTATGAAAAATACACAAATTTGACCATAAAAATAAAAATAAACTAAAAAAACTTGTTAACACTTATTTCTTATTTAAGCACACCCCTTTTATATTTTTAGTGTAAAAAAAACTCACTAATTTAGCCATAAAAGCAAGTTCAGGGACAACATTGCAAAAAATCTCGTGAAACAAAAAAACATAACAGGTTCCAAAAAAGGAAATTACATTAAAGTGTCCAAATATCAGGATCAATTCCATTCAAGTGTCTCCCTCGAGAAATAAAATAAAATAAAGTCTCCAAGCATCAGGTTCTCTTGCTACTTTGGAAAAAAACAGAAGATAAAAATACACGCGCTGTAAAGGTTTGTCACTTTAGACCAGTACACCGACTTAGGCAACTTCAATTTATTTGTTGGAATTGATACTACGGCTAATCAGTGAGCCGGGGGGGGTTTTGGACAAAAGGGTTAAAAGAGAGAGTCTATTTTGATAGGAAGACCCAAAAGTTTAGAAATTAGTTGAATGGCCTAAATACCATGTCATCTAAATAAGCTTAAATAAGAAACCAAGTAAGAAAAGCCACCTCAGCAAGCAAAAAAATAAAGTAAAATAAAAAGAAAAAATAATATACCCTGAATCCCCAAAGCCCTGAGCATAGCCTCAGCCGCCCTCCATGACCTCTCCTTCTGCCCCAGGGGCAAGCCCATCCTCGTCCCTATCACTGCCTCTCTCTACGTCTCCAACACTCTCGACGACACCGATCACATCCTCGTTGACGTCAGCTTCATCTATTTCATCGAGGTCTCCTCTTGATTTCTTTTGATTTTCTCTGTTTTAGCTTTCGAGTTGTATTAGAGTTAAATCTTTCCCTTTTTTTTTGGTTTATTTTTTGTGTGCATCAGAAAACAATGGCTGAAGGTAAAGATTATTGGGAGCGGAAGATCAACTTGTTGAAGTTGAATTTTGATCAACTTGTTGAGGTTTGTTCTTAAAACATCTAATTCTGCAATCTCCTAACGGGTAAAAGATTATTATTATTATTATTTTTGTTGGAATCTGAACAAAGTGAAATGAATTTATTTAGTAAAGAAAAAAACAGAGAGAAATCTAAAGAATGAGATAGGAGGAAATGATAAGCTCTTCATTGCTGAAAACATAGTTACAGAGTTCTTTAAATGCTGTCAGACTCACAGTGAACTAATCACCGTTATCCACGTGGACAATTGATCTATCAAGCTCTACTTACTTCAACAGATTACAACTAATTACACTACTAGTTACAACTGATTATTAGTGGCAAAGGATTACCCTATTTTTGTCTCCTCTCCAACTTCAGGGAGATTGAGGTAGCCCCTTCTTCCTCAATTAAGGCCCTTGCTACTCGTCCTTCCTTTTGTGCTTGTACTTCTTCTTCTTCTTCTTCTCCATCTTCTTTTTGCCGTCTTTTTCTTCTTTGGTGTCTTCTTCTTCTTCTTCTTTAGTCCCAAACCAAACACTAAATCCACCCATAGCAGGTCATCTTCATTGATATACACAAAGTAATTTTTTTTTGTAATTTCATTCATATACACAAAACATCAATTAATTAGGGCGAAATTTGAGAATGTTTTTTGAATTTTTTTTGGTCTCTAAATTTTTTGTTTTTGAAATGTTTTTTGTTTCGTTTCTTTATAGCCCGTTTGTTTAGAGAATAAACGTTTTGTATTGTAAGAAAGAATGTTATTAGAATAGGGAAAGGGTACAACGAAAAGAGAAGAGATTTCCAACAAAAACATTATTACCTATAATCATGTGAGGTTACTTACAAGAGAAAGCATTGACATTATCTTTAAAAACATGAAATCCATGTAAACTGAATTTCCTAATAAAAGAGGTGTGTACGTGCCCACATTCTTCTTCACAAAGTGAATAACCTATAGAAATCAACAATATCGACCATTACTTCCTGAAGTCAAACTCAAACTGTCTCTATGTCTGAGTCTTCTGATGTGAAGAAAGAGTCGAAGGAAACCAAGGGCTGTCAAGAAAACTAGTCAAACTATTATAGATTTTGAATAGTTAGTGCTAGGAAACTGAACATTAGCAAGTCACATGCAAATGACAAAAATTTTGAAAAACCTGCTATTCTGCTTCTCTTTCACTAATTGTACTATGGAGCACTTTTTTTGTCAACCCTGTATTTGGTAAAAAAAATCAATTACAAAGGATAAGGCATGCAATCTTACTATACACATAGCTACGTGCATATGAATATGACTGGTAGATATAAAGAAGATACACCTAATATGTATGGTAACTAGATATAGTGTTGATGAGTTTGGCATGACTAATGCTGCATAAGGGTGATTCACTAGAGAAGAGGTTTACAGTAGTAGTGTTGCCACTTCCATTAGTATTTCTTTCACTAGTATATTCTATACAATTTCTTTGTTCAAAAAAAAAAAAAAAACAAACAAACTGGTATGTATGCTAACTCATATTTACCAAATTCCAGCATACCTAAAGCTGAACATTTTACACACCTAAAATGATTGTCTATGTATATATGTGTGTGTATTTGATTCAGTTGTTATTCCTACAATGTTTCTTTGTTTTGTTTGGGTTGGATTTTTTGATAGCATCCTTTGATTAAACTAGAATTGAAGCTTTGCCTAAACGTCATTATATGTTTTTGCAGTTAGGTAACTAAATGGCTTCGTTATCAATTTATTTCGACATTGGAGGACATTAGAAGGAGTTGGAAATTTGTTAGGTGTGGTGTGAGGCGCAAAGTGAAATGCGCCTTTGTTTGTTGCTGAGAGATAATGACTTTTTATGTTTTCAATTAAGTAATTGTTAATTGTTCCATTTAATATCATTTAATACCATTTTACAAAATTTAAAAATTTAACGGGGTTGATATGGGTTCTATATGGTATCAACCTTTTTATAAGGCTGTTGATTGAGACATACAAGTGCAAAAGAACAGGGTCGACATGGGGTCTACATGGGTCAACACAAGCAAACCCCATGTAGATACCATGTAGAGCAAGGTGGGCCATGGGTGTAGACCCCATGTCAATCATTGCATAAGAAGGAACATGTTCCATGTTTAAGAATCATGTTCCATGATTCACGTTTAAGAATCATCGCATCAATCTCTATATGTTCCATGTTTAAGAATCATCACATAAGAAGGAACATTTTCAAAGGAATATTATCTTCCTCTTCTTTAATGTTCAACCCATTATGAGGATGAAAGTTCACACGTGAAATAAAAAAAATGTATAAATATAACATTTTAGATGGACACGTCAATTCGGAGTCACTGAAAATCCTAGGTTGACACAAGGTCGACATAAGGTCTACACAATTATAATTATTCTATATTTTTTCAATTATATGAGGTCAATATAGGTCGATGCAAGTTCGACATAGGGTTGATATATGTAGAGCTTATATCGACCCCATGTCGACCCATATCGACCTTGGTATCTTTTTAGTAAAAAATTCACCTCATCGTATATCACTACCTCATGTATCATATTTAAAGAAAAACTGTGCATGTGAGATTTCTCTACATAATCCATGTTTAAGAATCATCACATGAGAAGGAACATTATCTTCCTCTTCTTTAATGTTTAACCCATTACGAGGATGAGAGTTCACACATGAAATTAAAAAATGTACAAATATAACATTTTAGATGGACACAATAAGTCGAAGTCACTGTAAATCCTGGGTCGACATAAGATCTACACAAGTATAATTTTTCTATATTTTTTCAATTATATGAGGTCGATATGGGTCGATGCAGGTTTGACATAAGGTCAATATATGTAGAGCTTATATCAACCTCATGTCGACCCACATCGACCTTGGTGTCTTTTTGGTCAAAAATTTACCTCATCGTATATCACTACCCAATGTATCATATTTAAAGAAAAATTGTGCATGTGGGATTTTTTTACACATTCTATGTCAAAAAATCATCGCATAAGAAGGAACATTTTCAAAGGAACATCATCTTCCTCTTCTTTAATGTTCAATCCATTACGAGGATGAGAGTTCACACATGAAATTACAAAATATACAAATATAACATTTTAGATGGACATGTCAAGTCAAAGTCACTATAAATCCTAGGTCGATATGGGTAGACACAAGGTTGACATAAGGTCTACACAAGTATAATTTTTCTATATTTTTTCAATTATATTAGGTTGATATGGGTCGATGTAGGTTCGACATAGGGTCGATGTATGTAGAGCTTATATCGATCCTATATCGACCTTGGTGTCTTTTTAGTCAAAAATTCACCCCATCGTATATCACTACCCCATGTATCATATTTAAAGAAAAATTATGCATGTGGGATTTCTCTACATGTTTCAATGTTTAAGAATCATCGCATGAGAAGGAACATTTTCAAAGGAACATTATCTTCCTCTTCTTTAATGTTCAACCCATTACGATAATAAGAGTTCACACATGAAATTTAAAAATGTTTAAATATAATATTTTAGATGGACCTGTCAAGTCGGAGTCACTGTAAAGCCTAGGTCAATATGGGTCGACATAGGGTCAATGTAAGGTCTATACAATTATAATTTTTCTATAATTTTTCAATTATATGAGGTCGATATTGGTCGATGCAGGTTCGACATAGGGTCAATAAATGTAGACCCTATATCGACCCATGTCGACTTATATCGATCCATATTGACCCCACATATATACAAGAAATATACTTGAGATGTTTAGTTAAAGTAGTGTCTTTAAATCAATTACTGATTTTTCTATCACTATGTCTCTGATCGATTTTGCTTCTTCGATAATTATGCTTGAAATTACTGATTTTGAAATTAATAGTTGGGTGTCTTTGACTGGACTGCATTATTTAGCTCCATGTTTAGCTCCATAATTTCTTATTGATTCTTTTCTTCAACAACATGGTAATAAAGAGTGACAAAAAAACATAGTCCTCCATTGGGGACTACGCGTTTTTAAACATATTTGCACCTAATAATTATATTTTTTACATACAATAAAAATATTTCATACAATAAAACTATTTGCACCTAATAGTTATATTCTTTTTGCATACAATAAAAATATTCTATGAAAAAAGAGTAGAGTTTCCCCACCCCAACTTCAAAAAAAAAAACAAAAAACAAAATCATCCTTTCGATAAAGTTACTTTCAGTAGCATAATAAGAATGAGTGACAAAAAAAATGGTCCTCTACTAAGGACTATGGGTTATACGCTTAGGATGAGGCATTAACATCGATAATAATTCTTTTAGACATCAAGTCATTGTACTCATCTTCTGTTTTCTTATTTTTTTGGACATCAAGTCTTTGTACTAATCTTCTACTTTATCAAACATGACCATTAATTTCTTGTTAATTCTTTTCTTCAACAGCATAATAATAAAGAATGACACAAAAACATAGTCCTCCACTGGGGACTATGCTTTTTTAAACTTATTTGCAACTTAATAATTATATTTTTTTGCATACAATAAAAATATTCCATGCAATAAAACTATTTGCACCTAATAGTTATATTCTTTTTGTATACAATAAAAATATTCCACAAAAAAAGTAAAGTAAAGTTTCCCCACCCTAACTTCAAAAAAAAAAAAATCATCCTTTCGATAAAGTTACTTTCTTTCAATAGCATGATAAGAATGAATGACAAAATAAAAGGTCCTCTACAGGGACTATGGGTTATACGCTTCGGATGAGACACTAATCTCGTTAAGGCACTATGGGCGATATGCTTGGGAAAAGGGTGCACGTGGAGGCCAGATAGGAAGGAGATAACACTACAAATAAGGACAAATGGGCTCTAGCAGCATTTTTTTGGTCCCCAAAAATACAGACTATTTCTCTAATTCAAGTTTTTGGCAAAGACTTTCATCAAATTCTTCCCACTAGGCCTGTCTGCAAACTTGCTCGGAAATGAAGTAAATACGTGACATTTTAGTATAATAATGTTCCACACACTGTAAGTCCAATACAACATTTCCCTATAAGAAAAAAGGAAAAAACAAAAAAAACAAAAATGATATTCATTAGCATTGGCAAGATCTAATTCTTATCGATTTAAAAGGGTGGAAAAAAGGAAAGAAAGACCCAACCCTCTTTTTACTTTTGTGGATGCAATTCCAGTTCCCGTTACAACAATAGTATTGCCTTTTGTCGTTAACACTCGACAGTTGCTCTTACTGTCTTACGTTTGAACTAAATAATACTAAACAAAATCACTCGATCCACGTTTTATCATGGACCAGCCTGCACTGCCTGGCGTTCTCAGCCTTGCAAACAACAGCAAACCTTTGGAGGAAAATAAGAAAATGAAAACCAAATTCTCTGCTGTGCAATCAAATAGCCGGAGCAATTATAATTTCTTCATACACAAACCATGTGAAATTTGAGGAAAAAAGAGCGGCTAAACTCCAAACATCAAATCCATAATTTTGGACGCCAGTGATTTTGTTGGAGAAGCAATGGCACCTCCGGATTGTCGCACACTGTTATTACCTTTTTGGAGATAGTATGGACGTGAAGAGCCTCCCACTGCATTCAGTTCCCCGGTTTTCACAGACGGAGGGGGCGGTAAAGTCATGAAACCCTGATTGTTGAGCCTATCGTTCAAAGCCTGACGTTGCATTGGGTCCAACGGCTTCACACCAACGATTAGTATTCCATTAATTTGCATCCCATTCTTGCTCAGAGACTTCAGTGCGTCAGATCGATTCTACATACAAAGCAAAGTAATAACTGAAACATTTTTTCGCCCAAAAAAAATGTACTACTTGAGTCGAAACCATAATGCTCGAGTCAAAACCATAAAGTAGTTATGTTTCACGATGTAGTCTTTAAAAAAATCAATGTTGATAAATTTTAGGTAAATCAAGGGGGAGGAGAAAAACCTGATATAGAATGTGCATCCAGTTAGCCTCTCTAGGACCTGGAACGTGTTTCAAAATCACACCACACTTTTCGAACTCCCTAAGAACCAAATTTGTATCGGCCAGAGAAAATCTGGCAAGAAAATAGACAACTATTAGTTTGTTGTGTTAACAAGTTTCTGAAAAAGGGGAAAACATCTCTAACTTAAAACGTGATAAGGCAAAGCAATAAGTTTCCAAAACATAAAAAAACCGACAATAACAAAATTCCATTAAATGTTCTATAAAACCTGTTCACTATTGATTAATAGGCAGAGATATGCATCCAACTATTTAAGAAGATGAGCGCCAAGTAAAAGGCAACAATAGTATGAAAAAGGCCATCAACAAATAGACTAAACCAAAACTAAAATGTTTTGAAGCCAGAAAGGTGAGGCCAAAACAATACCCATAAACAGTAACCCATTCTTCTTCATCAAGGTTTCCAGTAGGCAAGTTATTCCTTTGCATCTCGGGCCTTGCAACTTCCCTAGGAGGTGGAAGGGTGATCAAAGCACCAGGCTGAACAACTCCTTCAACAGGCGAACTCTTCCCCTTTTCATCTTGCTCGCTGGTGCTTTTTGAGGGTGACCACCAATTGAAACCTGCCGAACCCTGTTGATTGTGCTGCGCACTCATCAAAGCACTAGATGTGCTTGCCTCAGGTTTGCCTTTTACTGGGGTCAAGTAGTCACGACTAAAACTTTGGACTGGAGATCTGGGATCTGATCTGACTTCTGGGGAAACAGGGTAATCTGGTATTCCAGTTTCAGGAGAGAAGTCTGAACGATCTTCCAAGGTGTAAATGGGTGGAGGTGGAAGATCTGAGCCACTGAAATTGTCGCGCCATAGAGCAGACACTGCAGCTGCTTGGCTGGGAGTTGAAAATTTTCCTCTCCTGGCTGAAATAGGCGAAGCCAAATCTTGGAAGAACAAAGATTGCCTCCCAGATTTGGGGGTTCTATGCACCGTGGTGCTCATCCTATCACTTTCTGAGGAAAACTTGTCTGTAAAATGAAACCAAGACATTAAGCTCTTTTTTTCTGGTTATCCTCATAATACAGAGAAACTAAGCTTAATGCAAACAAAATAAACGCATTACATCAAATTTTGGAGAGTTTTTTTTCTTTTTTCTTTGGTTTAAACTATAACATCTGAACAAATATATTTAGATTGCAACCCAAACAGGCATTTGGATAGGCAGCTAAGTTGTAAATTTGAGCTGGGAATAAAATCTGAGAGTCCATGTTGGAATTTGGATGTTTGGAAACAAGTGTTTGAGATGTGAATATATAAATATAATATATAAATTTATATATATATATATATATCTATATCTATATATATATATATATAGTATGGGGTGAAACCCTTCAGTTTGCTTTTTTACCATTGCATATAAGTTCCAATTGTATAAATTTAAAGGGGGTTAAAAATCCTTAAATCATGGGTTTGAACCACGTTTAAAATCCATACCACACTTCTTTTTTATCTTCCAAATACTAATCCCGATTAGATTCCAAATTCAAATTGCATCAAATAAGTTTTCAAACACAAGAACCAAGCACAAACTAAATGATTGTTTCCTATTTTCTGGATTCTATTTCTGAGCACCCAAAATGAACATAGAATAAACAAGAAACATTGGAGTGTCAACTATAGTTGATCCAAGATAGCATACACCCTCTCTCAACTAAATTCCAAAGCCCGAATAACAAAGAAATACATTCAGTCATGCAGTCACATATTTTTCTAAAAAGTGGTGCAGAATATTCAGAACAGAAAGCCTTGCTAAAAAAATCCATGGGGGGAAGCTCATTCCTTACGAACCAAAAGCCTTTAAGCAAATTCAAAAACCGATCGGTATTTTACTGATACGCAACCAGGGCCATCCACAAAATTACATTATCAATCAAATTTAGCTTTCCAACAGTTAAAGTGGCCGATATATCGATAAAATAAATTAAAAAAAAATCCACCAGTGTAATTGCTACGAAAATCACATGAAATCCGCAAATCAGCTAAACTAAAAAGCAGAAATCAGGGAAATCCCAGATACAATCCAGATTCGTAGCTAGTTTTATAATAACATAAAAAAAAAAATGAGGCTCAATTTCTTTGCCAAACGAATTCTTTTCTCGGCAACCAAACACAGAGGAGAGAGAGAGATTACCTGAAATTTGAAAGATAAGATAGAAAGGGATCGATTAGGGCTTCTCTTGATTGGGAGGGTTTGGGATTTGGATTTCGCCTTTTTCCCTCCTAAAAGTCTCTGAATAATTTTATGAGCCCGCTTGCTCAATCAAAATGAGGTCGAACACTTACCAACCCAACGAAAACGGAAAATTTATTTTTGAAGCCCTAAACACCGCTGGCCCCAATTTAAATTTGGCCAAAATGACGAAACTGCCCATACTACTTTGCCGATGGGGCGTCATAGCGCGGGCTCCCGCCGAGGTTCTTTTCGCCATAATGAACTTTCCAGTCCAAACGACTACATCCTAGTTGTCGTTTTGAATATGTTTGTAATTTGCATTGCTTCTTTAAGAATTTCTGCCTATCCACTTACAGAAATTTTATTAACCACTCAAACCAGCTGTGAAGATTCATTTATTATAGATTCTACGTCAATTATTTTTTTTTCACAGCAGAATCCAACCTTTCAAAACTTGTAATCAAACAAATTGTTTCATGAAATTACTTTTTAAGACAACACATAATTGTCACATAATCTAAGTCGGCCAATAACGCAAATTACTTTTTGGTTATCTAATAATCACTTTTAAAATAGCAAAAGTAAATATCAAACTGACCCGGCTATCCAACCAACTTTTTAACTCCATGGTTGCTTCATTAAAAAGAAAGAAGAAAAAAAAAATGATGATAGAAAACCTTTGTTGCAAAACGATACCAAGGGCAGGGGCAAAGCTATCAACAGATGGTGAACCCATTAGAGGCTTTTTATTTAAATTACATTCCAACAAGGTTTAAATAGACGCTCTTTCTTATTAGAATAACCAATAATCCCAATATTGGCTTCTATATAGAAATACCAACAAAGAACCTTTTTTGTTTTTCAAACATATTTTACAACCGAAACCATGCCAAACATGAAGTCTCAAAATGGGGCCGAGAGGGGCTCCCTAAGCTTATCTTGTTCCGGGGATTGTGAACCGGTAGCCCCAACAGTGCATGTGCATTGACAGGGTATTTCAATAATTTTAGACTTTTTCATGAATCCAACAACTTGATCTTCTTCCTTTTCTTCTTCATCCTCAATTATCTGCTTCATCTTCTTCATTGAACCAACGGGTGTCAATCCCTATATGCGAAAATTAAGGATCCCGGGATTTAATTATGAAAACATCAAACAAAGTTTTAGGGCATTCTAAAAAGATAAGAATTAATTAATTATTAACCTCGATGAACATGATTGTGGCTTCATGTGGTTTCAACTTTTGAACAACATCTGCAGCAACTGCCTACACAAGAAACAAAAAAATTAACTCCAATGACAACAATATATATATATAAACATATTTATATACATATAATTTTGATACAAACACGACATCAAATGCGCACCTTTCTAATTTAAGTATATCTTCATCTTAACTAATACCATTTGACCTAGTGATCATTGGCAAAGACAACATGTATAGGAACAAGAAAAATTGTGAAAGATGAAAAATTGAAGGATTCAAAAATGAAAACGTGAGAAAGAGAGTAAAAGAGAAGCAAGAGAGTGTTATATAAGTAGCACCCTAGCATGGTTGAGCTGCCCTCCTTTCAAGGTCCTAGGCTCCAACTCAATTGAGCAGCAGATGTTAGCCATAAATAATAACAACACAGAGACGACTCGAAATGATATAATTTTGCACCAAATAACAAAGTGTGTAACGCTTAATGCTTGTGCCCATAACCAATTACATTTGATCAATGTTATTGTACACAAGATTCAATGGCTCAATGGTCTATATATTTATAGGAGAAAACATTGAAGCACAAACTTGGGATGAAATTATTTTTATCATTGTCACGGGCTCGTTCATATACATCCCGTGCTAGTGGAAAGATTGGCGTGTAACTTTTCACGGGGGGTTTATGAGTATCTTTGTTTTCTGTGGTGGTACATGGTTTGACATACATTGATAAGTGACCATCAAAGGAAACAGCAACTCGCACATCCAAGAGCAACATAAGAAGAAAGTCGACAAAAATGTTAGGGGTTGGTTTAAATAAAAGAAAGCAAAAAGTCCGCATCAAAGTGGGAGGGCTCCTAAAGCCTATATGAGGAGCTAAAAGTCTTTGTTTCAATTTATCCCATTCGCAAGCACTTCAAGCATGTTTGGGTCTGTTTTTCTCCAACAACAAAAGCAACAACCTAAGGAAAACACGATAAAAGTAAAGCTAAAGCTGTTGTGAATATAAATTTTTAAGGCCATGAAGAGAATTCTGTGAGTAGATTCATTCAAAGAACGATTTTTAAATCTTTTATTTTACGGATTTAATTAGAGATTGGTCTTCTTTTCTTTAATTTTATGCTTAACTCTTTTTTAATTATTTGGGGAAAAATTTCACCTTTGTCTCTTTTTGTAATTATTTATATTCATTGTTTCATTTCTTTTTACAAAACACACAGTAAAATATTACAAATAAATTACACAACATATGAAATTTATGTAAACCGGGAAGGAAAATTCAAACTTGGGCCTTTAAGCTAATCCCGTGGACAGAAACTACTTCCTAATTTTTATATATATTTTTTTTTTTTTACCCTGAAAAAAAAAAACTACCCGCCAATTGTTGTGCAGGTTCTTAAAAGTTCCGAGCTATATTAAAAAAGAAAAAATGTAAATAAGTAGGCTACTCCGGAGGCCTACTAGTTGGTAGTCATGAACTACTAGACTCTCTCCACCATCAATATCCTAATTATCATAGAAATACCAAATTTTCAATGCGATATGGTTAGGGGCTAGTCTAATTGACAAAAGGAAAATGAAAGTAGCCCAGCTGGCTTTCTTGATACCCATGTGCCTATACTTTATATTGTCACACCCTCCTATGAGTACTATGCAGAATTGAATAATCTATGTTCTACTTACCCATGTTGCTGTCTTCTCCCTCTCTCTGTATTGAGACAATATATATGTTACCTCTCTCAAACATTGTCAGCGCAATCATCACTAATTAACTATTGAAAATAACCTTAACAAACTTGATTGGTATAGATAAGATATCATAGGCTTATCTTTTACCCGTTTGATGGTAGATGATCACCAATTATATTTATCTATGAAAAGCTGGCAAACCCAACCGTGCTATATATATATATATATATATATATATGTATGCATGTATGTATCTGACTTTTTCACCCCTGGGAAACTCATTTGTGTTTGGTTTTTTCTGCGTTTCCAACTGGGTCAAACTAGAATCTTTTTAGCTAAGGTAGATTGGCTAGCTGTAACCCTTAGCTATTAGCTAGGTTGACAAAATGTTTTCCCATGATTAACTTCTACTCGAAAATATCAGTTCATATATACGCTAAGCTTCTTCATATGATATGGATTAGTAGAAATCTTTTCTTTTCTTTTTTTTAACTCATATAAGGATTTGTTCCATAATGGAAAGACATGACCACCTTTGCCAGATGGGAAATTCACCCACACAATGAGAACCTAATATGTTAATGAACAAAATTATGATGGTCTTTTAGGTCCACGTGAAGTGAAGGTCGTCTCAAATGGGTTCATGGAGAGTGTCCTCTTTTTCTTCTTCATACATTTAATATTCGTAGTCTTAAAGGAGAAGATCAGCCTTGGTCAGTATATGTATATCTTTATATGTCGTTTGCTTACCTGTTAGGCTAATATGCTTCATGCTGAATAACCAATTCTATACGTGTTATTTTTTATTTTATTTTTTGGGGAACGGTGCGGCAATATTTCATAATCCTCTTCCTGTCCTATGTGTTAATATCTTACTCTTTTCCCAGGAGCCAACAAGGTTATATCAGCACTGCTCTTCTCCTATGTTTTGCCATTTTTTATTTTAGCGAGTTTGAAGAACGTAAAATCAAGAGATATAAGAATCTCTGAACAATAATTCAATGCTAATTATTTCATATTTTACCTTAATTTCTACAAAGATGGCATATTAACAAGGCTAAAAAAATAATTCGTCAATGATTGCAGACATAGCTTAACGATAAAACCACACCCGACTTTACCTAAAAATAAAAAGTATAAAAGTTTAAAACTACATCTGACTTTACAAGAGTATAAAATCCCACCACCCCAAGTTCATAATAATAATAATAATAATAATAGCACTTCTTTACATCCTGACCAGGTTAGAACTCCGTTAGAGACAAAAGTAGGGCCCACCCTTTTGTCTTTGACGAGGTTTTGACCCGTCAATTGAAATGACATTTTTCTAATAACAATAATTACATAAAAAAGGCATGAACAAAAACAACTATATAAATATGACTCTCTTTAAATATACTTAAATTAAAATGACATGTTGGAGCCAAATCAATGTGAAAGAAGACCCACCACCACCCATGTAATTTTAATTTCCATTAAACCCAACATAACTTGCTTTGCTAGCTAGTTCTAGTTATTACCTGCTAATATATATACTGTGACTGTCCAATGTTTGCCAAAACCATGTGAAATGACATGTGTCATTAAATACATACATATATATATATATATATATTCCAATCGAGATGAAATATTTTTTTTCCCGTGGTATATACATAGATGCTCTCCGAGTTTTATCTCCAAAATTTTCAATATTAAACTTATGCTGAGGCGTTAATTAACTAATACTAAAGAAAGAATTAACTTTTCAAGGGACAAGATAAAAGAATTAACTTATATACCATGGTTAATTGGTTATCTTTTAATTAAATAAAACCTCAAAATAATCACATGCATAAAGTAAAGTGTATATAAAGAAGGGAGGGGACAGGAACCACATCATCTTTTTAATGTATAACATGGAAAGATCCCTAGACCATGGGCAGAAGAGCCATTCTGCAATTTGGATATATTATCTAAAGCAGATGTTATGGGGCAGGCATGCACGTCACGTAGAGCATGTGCTAGGTTTCATCATCCACATGCATCTGTATAACTCGAAATATTTATCACATATGTCCATATATATATATATATATATATATATTCTACTCCTACATATATAATTATATGTCAAATATTTATTACCAAAGAGTACTTGGCTAGCTATTTAATTATGTACATTTTGTGTACTTTAGCGTACCTTTGTATTTTAGCGTGTGATATATATTAAGTAGACCTATACATATAACGGACCAGCCTTCTCCTTAAAATCCAAAATCAGCTAGCAGATAACTGTGTGCCCTCTTGCTGTCACATTTGATCGTTCTCCATAAATGGGCCGCAAAATTATATGTATAATTTTTTCGCCTCACATGAAACAGTGTTTTATATATATATATATATATATATATATATTTGGGTTTAGATATCATGATCACTAACTGTTTTTGTTTTTTCTACTATGAAATTGAAATATATGCATATATCACAAGGATCGGCAAATTACTAGATATTTAACTTCCTTTGTTATTGGAAATATTAATTAGTTATTACAAATGTGAATATATGTACATATCTCAAACAAGTTGTCAAGAAGTAAAGTTTTTTTTTTTTTCCTTAAAAAAAAAGCAGTAACGGCATATGTTCAGCTCAATAATAAAGCAAACTCTGCCACAATATAAAGTAATTGACCATGATTACACCCTTAATCACTATCTATAAATTAAGAAAGTGTATTAAAAAAATAATTACCAATGGAGGACAGTGGATCCCATGAAATAGAAAATGTCCAGGATCAGGTTGACAGTTATATCAGCCCCCAATGTGTACCTAATTGGCTAATTTCATCCTTACTTACCATCTCCCACATGAATCATGATGATTCATTATGCAAACTAAGCACACTCAATTTTCCCTCCTCAAATATCAATATATAATAATATATATTTTTTTAAACTTTTGTTTTATTTTTTCACTTTGCATTGATTTCCATGTACGTTATTCTAAGACCATATTTTCAATTTAGATGGTACGTACAGACGACGATGTCGATGGGCTTATTATTAAGTGGCTTGAATTCCTAATTATTTTCAAATATTATATAATTATTTCACTGAAATCCATGCACGCTGTTTGCAGCTGGCTAAGTTCTTTGTTTTCTCTAATCCCCGGCAAAATGGGTCCTCGTTGATCATAAAAATGTGCCCTTGAATTCACAACTACTATAATTCCAATACTTCAACCCATACAACCATTTATTTTTCTTTTATTTTCTTGGTGTATTTTTTTTAAACTTGTTTTGGAGGGAAAATAATAGTGAATTAAATGGCTGTCATAAGATCATTAATTGATTCTTAGGAAAGGATGGTTGAAAATGCCAAAAGAATCAATAGGTAAAATGAAAGAATTAATTAAGTTTTAAGAGCATTTTCATAATATTATTGTGTTCACCTGCACCAAATATAGACTTTTTATTGCATTCAATAAAATGAAATAATTTATTTGATAAGTCAATTTAATTCACTTTTGAAAATAAGAATGATCGGCACTTATTGGCGGACGAGAGAAGAGATAATGGAATTTGAATGAGAAAGTACTAACATAATAAGCTCTTCATGTGCAAAAGTCAACCGTTTGAAGAAGCAAAGGCAATTCCTGCACATGCTTCTATGCCCATTTGGTTTCACAAAAGTGGTGCATCATTGGCTAGATATCACTCCACTGCCCATATCCATATAGATTTTTGCCTTCCTTAAGTTGCTATATTAATATTCACCCAAAAAAAATATATAAAAAAAAAGAGAAGAAAAAAATCTAATTTATATAAACACAAATGAAGAATGGCCCACGAGGACAAAAAAAATGAAATTTCCCATGAAGAATTAAAATTGGTTCTCAATCTGCCAAATTCGGCAGAAGGAAAATTAAAACTACAATACAGATTGCCTCCCCAAAAATTTTATCTTTTACTGCCCCTTTTGTTTTTAGTTCTTAATTCCACAAGTTTTACTTAAGAACAACAATAAGAACAACTGCAAAATCATTTTTGCAGACCAAAATGAGCAAATCTAGAGAGTCCATGTTAAATGTAGTTTTAAATTCTCATTTTGCCTACTCTAGCATACACTAGATCAAATGCTGAAAATGGGGCCCACTATGATGATGGATCATGAAATCATCACCACCGTTGGATACGCCAAAAATGGAACTCTGACCAAGGAAGTGATGCTGCTGCACTCTCTGGAGCTCCTTTTGCCTTCGGAGCTCCAAAACCTTCCTATGAGAATTCGAGTGCTTGGCAGACACAAAAGTCGGGCTCGCGGCCGGCCGGTATTCGGGCACTAACCGGCCCGATTTATACCGGACCCCACAGGCATTGCAAAGCGTTTTCGGGCCCATGGGCCCAGTCCGCCACTGAGGCGTCTTCTCGGCGGCACAGTGGAGGCACTTTCGGCCGGAAGAGTCCGACCCCGCATTGGAGTTCGAGCCCTCCCTCTTCTTAGACTGCGTCGTTTTCGCCGGCTTGGCCTCTCCATCGCCGGGGGTGACAAGGTGGAGGAGGCGCGTGGTCCAGTCACCAGGGGCGGCGCGTGAGCGCTTGCTCCGGGCCTTGCCGGGGAGAGGAGTCTCGTGCTGGAAAAACGTGGCGTTTGGGGCGGCCTCGGTGGTTAGCGTTTCGGAGGACGACGACGTTTCGGGAGTGAGAGGCTTTCCTGCGGCGGCTGCGGCTGCAGTGGCTGAGCTCGCAGATAGGAACTGTAGAGGAGGTAAATCCTTCTCGGCTGAGAATGAGTCGTCCACAAAGTTCGATAGCCATTCTAGCTCCGCCAAATCATCGTACTGCATAATTTTAAAAAATAAAATAAAATCAGAAATTCTTTTTTTTTTTTGCATTTTCAGGGAATAAACTTAGAATTTAGATTTTTGTTTACCGGAACGCAGAGGTCGCCGGAGAACTGAGTCTCGGAGGAGCTGCGGTTGCCGGAGAACTGCTGATCGCCGCCGGAGACGGAGGAATTGCAGCTGTCGACGGCGGTGACGGTGGAGGAATCCGTCGAGTTGCCGGCTACATTGTCGAAGAAGCCGTCGGTGACCATGGCGTCGTCGTTGGAGAAGTCGAGGAGGTCGTCAATGGCGAAGTGCTCGCCAGGCTTCTGCTCGGAATGCCTCTTCTCCGCCGAGAAGTCTCCAGGTGCGGTGGCTCCGAAGTAACCGCCGACAAAGAACTCAGGCACTTCCATTGAAGAAAATTTAAGTAAAATCTCAAAAAACAGAGCTTTGTTTTTTTCGTTTTAGAGGGAGAAATGTGTGTTTCTGAGAGAGAAGGATGGGAGTGATGACTGTGGGAGGGGTTTTGAGGAGTGAAGAGAGGGGCTGAAATGAAATTTTCCGAAAACAGAGAGCATCTTTTTTCATGCAGAGAGTGATGATTTTAATAAAAGGGGAAGTGACTTGCAACTTCTGTTAACTTTAATATTTTAAACTTCTTTTCTCTCTTTTTCTCACTTTTCTTTTTTTCACAAGTAAAGTATCCCAATTACATGCAATTTAACGTAAAATTCTCATTTATATATTTATTTAGTATTTTTTTTTTCTTGAGTTGGCAATAGTGCCCTTGAGAGTTGAGAACACCAATTTCATTTTCATGCATGTTAAATTTTATTCAATAATTTGAAGTTTAATTTCTTTTTGTGATTATTAAATTGAACAATTATTACTTGTTATCATATCACTCCATTGACTTAATTCACACAATTCTCCCAAGCAGAAAAACACAAAAAAGCTTAACGATGATTTACAAAAATTTGAAGGGCATTATAAGGGAGAAGATCAAACTCATCAAAAGAAAGAGAGAGACTTGACAATGAAGTTGCTTTTAGACTGTAAAGGTGTATAAAGATGCAAAAAAATTTCAAAGTTAACATGGAGGAAAAAACATAAAAGGCATTGGAACCAAATTTCTATAGAAGATTGCAACTAGTCCTTTTTGTTGTTTTTACTTTTTTCTTCTCATGCATTTTGTTTTTAAACCAAAAAAAAAAAGTACAAACCGGGTGGTTTAACCCGCTGAATTGTGGTCCAAATTGCCGAGTCACGTAAAGTACCAAAGGAGGCAAAAACAGCAGGCTGTACAGTGGACATGAAAAAACGACTGGGCTGAAACTGCCCTATGATCTAACACTGTGCCACTTTCCTCTCAACAAGGCACTCAATTTGAGGTTTTCAACTATGAGGGCTAAAATGGTCAAATCACCCATCAATTAATTAGCTAAATATAATACAGTATTAATTAAGTCTGTAATAATAATTTAAGGGGAAAAATATTGAGAATTAAAAAGATTTAAACCCCTGTAGAATCGATCTCTTCGTTGGTTTTGTCGCTGTGACTCCTCCTCCTCCTCCAATAACGTCCAAGTTTACAGCCGGATTCCTCTGCTGCTAATAATTTTTTTCATCTTGGGAGCTGTGCTCTTTCTTATTTAATTTTTATTTTTATTATTTTTATCGCTGAAATGTATTAATATTTTTAATTTGGATATACAAATCATGATTAGTTGTGGCTCTAACCCTTACTGGTCTATCATAACCTGTTAATTTTTATTATAATTCCCCAATGCACGTTTAAGCACGATGGTTACAGCTCAACTTAGTCGAAGTAACGGTAACATTGACTCCACGTGGCTAGTTGGAAGGTTTTTTTAATTTTAATCTAACCTGCCACGTTGGATTGCTTTTGTTTTCCCGCTGCCTCCAAGGCCCAATCACAGGATTGTCGCAGGATTGTCGTAGGTAAAAAGCCTTGTCCAAAATCCGTCTTCATAGTGAAAATTTATCGAGGTAAAAAGGACAAAAGGTAATTAAATTTATTTACCCACAGAAAAATCCATAAAAAAGAGTAAATTTCAAAATATAAAGGTTTGAATCTAACATCATTGCAACAATTTAAATTTTATAATAGAAATTATTATAACAAAATTAGTTTAAATTAAATTTCTAAACAAGCTAATAATTTAGAAAACGCTAAATTTATAGGGAAATAAAAAAATACATAAATTACAAGGTTTTTGGTATTATTAGTTTCAACTAAAACATTTTGTTGCTAGAATCTACAATTCAAAATATATATATAAGTTAGAGTGTAAAATTCTTATATGCAACAATATTTTTAATCTCAAACGTCTTATTAGTTCAATCAAAATCACAACATATTTAACATTTGTTAAGAACTGAAATTTTAAATTTAAGAATTATAAGAGTTTTAAGATAAGCAAAACTTAAAACTTCAGTTCTAACTTAAAAATGTTAGTTCTTTTATCCTATATAATTTTTTTGCTTTTTTTTAAAGGATTAAAGTTTTTTTTTTTTTTTTGAAAGGGGACATAGCGTGTCATTTTTTTTTTCTTGCAACTTGAATATTCTTTTTCTTTTGTCAAGAAAAAAGGCATTTAATCAAGCGTCATATTGAAGTTTGTTTCTTTTTCTTTTTTCTTGAACACTCTCCTACATTTAAGGAGTTTAAATTAGAGAAAAATTTACTGTCCAATCGTTTGATGTGTCATAATTAATTCTTAAGTAAATGTGTCTAAATTAAGTTTTAAGATTCGCTGCCACAAGTATGATTCCGTATTACAGTGCAAAGAAGTGTGTACCTTTCTTACAATACCGAGTCAGATGGGGAGGGAGTGATTCTTATGGACACTAATCCCAAAAAAAACTCTGGTAATTTGGATAAGGTTACGGTTACATTTATTACCAACAAAATTTCGTCAACCATGTTAAATTTTCGTTTACTTGTGATTATTTTTTTTATTCCTTGTAAACCCTAAGTAAATTCCTTATTTATTTAACTAAATTCAGCTTTATATTATTCTGTTTTAGCTTAGTACTGTATACTAGTTGGTGTGGGTCCTATTAGCACGTGACATGGTGGAGGTTGTGTCAGCGAACATGTGAGGGTTGCAAAAGGCCAGCCAAGGGCCATGGTTGGCTGGTTAAGTCCACGTGGCGGGAATCTAATTGAGGACTTTTTATTGCCCCACTTTCATCCCTTCGATGCTTCCCCTCACACGTGCATTATGCCATAGCATTTCTTATCGATAACATGGTAGCACGTGCAGGCATGTCACGTGCATGGCACGGTTCTCACGTGCCTGTCACCTTGACGAGTTGAGGCTTTAATTGATGCATGCCCTTGTTTGGCAGGTAGAGGACCTCAATTATTGAGTATTAGACGTTGCCATAATAAATCAGTTTCCTCTCGATCACCGGGAAAAAAAAGAGGTAGTTTCTTCTTAAGATAGGGTGCCTTCCTAGATTTTTGTTGTCTTGAGTGGTTTACATAAACCTAAGAGGCAATTTGGGTTGTCAGTTCGAGCTAGAGATTGAAACTGAAAATGTTATTATATCTATTGAAATCTTGGGAAAAAACACTATACCAAGATTGATTTAAACTGAAACTTTTTGATCGAAACCGATGTTTCTAAACATAATGTAATACGATCTCATTTTTAACTTCTAGCAAAAATGATGGTGCAAATATGAAACCATGAATAACAATATGAATTTCCACATATAAAGTGTTTATTTTGCAATTCTGAATTATAACTTTGCATAGCTGCAACAGAAAAAATTACAATTTCAGATGCGTTTTAGACCAGGGTGGATGAAATCCAAGGCAATTGCCCTCAAATTTTTTTAATTTATTTTTTCATCCAAAAAATAAAAACAAAAAGATAGAGTGAGGATAAAATTTTCATTCAATCTCATAAGTTTCCTTTTAAGGAAGATTTGCCTAGGTAATAGCAGAGGTAAGAAAAAATTGTAAAAGCTAAAAGAGGCGTAAATTAATCTAAAGTTAAAGAATTTGTTTAGGAAACATGTTAGACATAAAAATTTTCAACTGCTATAATATAAAACTCTTGTATGTTACGGTGTAAAACTCTCACATGTTATAATGTTTAAATTTCAACGTATTTTTCAAACGAACTCAAAACTTAGAGGATAATAGAAACTTTTTTTAAAAAATAATAATAACTTCAATTAAAAAATTTTAGGAGATAATTTTAAATGACAGTCATTTGAAGAGAATATTTTAGGCCTCCAAGTCAGGGAGCCATTTAGGCCTGAGGACACCTGTCCCTCGTGGCATAAGGTAGCTCCGCCCCTGTTCCTAGGTCTATTTGAAAATTTGCATTAACAATAAAAAAAATTGCTAGAAAGTTAGCAGAAGTTCACAATTCTTGAAGGAAGATGGAAGATTCTAATTTACACGTCCTAGATGATTAGGCATGTTAAAGGCTTCTTTTAACGTAACATTTTGAACATTATAACTTAAAATAAAGAAAACCTAGACAACTTTCCTCTCACTATAAGGGCATAAATATTTATTCCTTTCTTAAACATTTTTTCCCCTCACTTTCTCCGATTTTGCATCAACTCAAAAAAGACAGAATTCTGAAAAAAAAAAAAAAAAAAAAGGAATAAAAAGGAAAAGAAAAGAGTTAAGAACGGCAAATCCTCTAATTTTCACAATAATTCGTTTATGTTAAGGTGAGAACACGCACATTCGAGACATGATGGGCCGTTTCTTTAGATTTAAATTTTTATAATTATTTGTATACATTATTGTTTCTCCTAAAATTAAAATATTTAATTTTTTGAATCCAAGTTTTCAAAGTTCTACCTCTTTTAACTCTTTCAACTCGAAAATGTTTGTTATAATCAAAAAGGAAATTCTTTCTCCTATTTTTAAGAAAAAAAAATCATAATTTCTTAATTTGATATCCGATTAAGACGATTCTTCTTCTATTGCCTTTCTAATGAAAAGATGAATAAATCAAAATCTATATTGCATATTTTTTAAAATCATAAACATTAAGATTTTGTTAGATTTGCTAATAAATAATATCTATCCAAACACAAATTTCAATTTTGTTCCTTATTTAAATTAATACTTTAAATGCACATCCAAACTTAATTCGAATAGCAATTCAAATCACACAACTAAAATCATTAAAATCAACACAATTCGAATCTATTTACCAAAAGAACCCCAAAAAATTCAGTAGCCAGGTTGAAACGTGTGGTAAAGCTATGATCACAACAATACATTATTTTCACAAATCTAATTACTAAGAATACTCCAAAGGCCCGGTCGGTTGGACGTGCGAGATAAGCAAAGCATGAACACACACATTCTGAAGCCACAAAACAAACAGCAAGCAAATATTCCTGACTAAAATATGCAATGCAGAACAGCAGGTATGTCTGCAGTCAGAGAATAAAGAAAAGGTTATTCAGTCCATTTCATAAAGAGCTTGATAAAGAGACGAAGGAATGTTTACTTTAAAGTTGATAAATGATTCTGTAACAAGCTGGTGTGAAATGACAGCTACGGAAACGACCAGAGCGTTCAAACCATGTTACAATCAACTATATATCAGCTTGATTATAGTCCAATTGCATCAATTGTTTTATCTCAAACATATTTTCAGAACAAATTCTCAAAACGAAGCCTGCCCTTTTGCAAGAAATAATCAGCTACTGAGCAACAAAATTACAAAAAAAAGGTGGTAAAAAAAAAAAGCTGTAGAATCAAATTGGAAAAACATAAAATTTTGAGATCCTTTCTAATATTAATCTTTCAATTTACAGCAACGCCGATAGAAAGGAGCTTTTTTATTAGGCAACAATTTGTCATAGCATAGACAAGACAAAACAATCAAAACTTTACATCAACACTACACCAAGAACCTATGGCAAAAATTAAGCCACGATAAAATCTCAACCGAAGTCAGGAATTTTGAGAGATTTTACTAGTAAACTAACAACGAAGTATCGGTCATATTTGATCCAAACAAACACAGTTTTTTCTTTTTACTGGAGCAAAAGTAAGAAACATTAACGAAACAATACCAAACAAAAGTATTCAGCTTTCCAACACTATAACCACGACCAATCCTAAAACATGCCAAGACAAGAGATCTGAGCTAAAATCTCCAGACAGTAAACTAATCCCAAATAAGAAACCTATGACTCAATTGCTTGAACCTGTTGCCACTCACCAGATGCAGCTTCCTTCCAGAGAGTTACTTTCTTGTTCTCATCGGCCACTGCTAAAAAATCTCCGGTGAGTGACCACGAGACCTTCCAAACACTTGTCTTGAAATCGCACAAAACCTTGCCTACCCATTGACCGTCCCCTTCATTTGGCAAACTCCATACAACAACTTTCCCGTCCTGCGACGCGCTCGCAATCATTGATTTTGGCGACCCCAAGTTGGGAGCCCAAGCAACATCCCTGATCCAGTCAGTGTGCAATTGAAGAGCTTTCGAGCAATCCATCTTCCAAACCCCATTGTCAAGCTTCCATACCTTGACATTGTTATCGAAACCGCCGGAGCAAAGCCTCCAAGCAGTGTCGTTGGAACCAGCAATTGCAGAGGGTTTAGGCATAGCCCATGAAATGGAAGTGACTCCGACCGGGTGAGCTCGTTCAATCCTGGACGTGTCCCAACCACTGCCGTCTGATCTTGCGATGAAGAACGAGATATTCCCATCAGATGAACCGCAGGCCAAGCAAAGACCGAGCTCACGAGGAGCCCAAGCGATCGAGTTAACAGACGTTTTGTGATCAAGAAAAACATGGGCTTGGATCCACTGGTCCTTGGTGGCCTCTTTCCAGATTATGACTTTCCCATCGTAAGAACACGAAGCGAGCAAAGACCCGAATTTCGGATGCGCCCAATCCAGCTGCCAAACGGGTCCGATGTGACCACGCAAAGTAGCCAGAAGCTCGGATTTCGAGTTCTTCTTAACCCTAATTACGTTAATTGTGTGGTCCGACGAGGCTGTGGCGAGGCGATCGCCGTAGTAATCCACAACCGCATCGTGGACTGCGTCTTGGTGACTGATCTCGACCTCTTGAGCCGGCATGTCTCTACTGCGTTCCTCAAAACAGAAAAATGAAATAAATGCTCAAAATTAGGGTTTTCAGGTTCGTCGGAAATCTTCCGTTGGGTTGCCGGCAAAGTTCGCGGAATTTAAATTAAAATCAGTACCCGATCACTGGATTTCCTGTGTTTTGGTTTTCCGAACAACAAATGCCAGATTTCAATTTGTTCAAAATTATTGAATTTCTGTATCGAAAATTTTAAAATCGGATCTCAACGAAAAGAACCTTTATTTTACATGCATGCATACGTGTGTGTGTGTGCGCGTGTGTATATATATATATATATATATATATATCAGTTTGAAAATAAAAATTGCTACAGAATAACCTTCACAGCGGAAAAACACAATGAAATTGGAAGAAAATTTGTCATCGATGTGACCAAAACACATTGAGCAAGAGACAGGTAAGCAAGTAAATCATAAAAATATACAAAAAGACTTAACTAACAAGAAGATCATGGATGAAGAAATGAGAGATCCAAACCTTGGAAATGATTGTAATTGTAAGGAGACTAAATGGATCAGCTTCACAACCCGAAGGAGTACAATTTTGGTGCTGCAAATGAAGGCAGTAGAGGAGCTCTTTGCAAGTGTTTTGAAGGGAAGGCAGTGAATGTTTTGTTGGCGGCATAATAGCGTAATGGATCCTTCCTGACAGACAAATATGGGCCAGCCCAGAACCTCGACTCAGCCTTTGAACATGTCTAACTCACCAAAGTTACCATTTTAAAATAAGTAAAAATATTTTTATTTTAAAAATTAAAAAATTTTTAAAATTTATGCTTATAGTGTTTTTAAAATTTTTCTTTTAAAAAATGTGTAAAAATATTTTCAAAAATTCTAAGAACAAAACCAAACGGGCCATCATTTTTAAAGACTACAAAACATATTTTTTCTTTTTTTGCTTAATGACTATAAATAATTGATGACAAGTACTTTGTGTAAAAGTTAGGTATATATATATAATTGATGACAAGTACTTTGTGTAAAAGTTAGGTAAATATATAGTATCTACGAGTATTTTTCCAAAAGTCAGAATGAGGCGTGTGTTTTTTTACTTTTCCTTGGCTAGCAATTGTAGCATGTAACATAACAAATGCTAGGAAAGTAGACGGATTGTTTAATTTATGCTCGTCTCCATGGACCATGGAAGCATATCTCGAAGACTTTTAGGGTTTGGCCCATCGGGACACCTAATTATAGTTTGGGCTGGCCGTGTTCTCCTCACTAGTTACGTTTGATATGGACGTGAGAGTAGACCGTTTAAGGAGGAAATTTGAAAAATGACTTTTTCAAAAAAAATTTTTTGGTTAATGACTTTTTTTTAGGACAGTTTTTGACACCAAAAAAAAGATTTTTTGGGCATGAAAACAGTTCTATTTTTTTTTTCTACCCTGCTGAGGTTCCTTACCTTGTTACAGTTATTTTTCTTATCTTTCTAAAAAAAAACTAAAACAGTTTACCTGTTCAAAAAAGTATGTTTTTTAGTGCCAAAAAAAAAAATAATTTACCAAATTGAAAATTTTTTTGGCATGTTTTTCAAATTCTTCCCCGTTTAGGAAAATTCTATCTTCTATTTCTTCTATTTATAGGATGTGGTGTTTTAGCCATTTATTTAATGATCTACGGTATTCTTGTTAAAAGCCAGCAGTGTGACATCAACTTGTCTCTAATCATAAATCAAACAATTGAAAATTTAATTTAATAGATAAATCAACAGGTGCTACACGTATAAAAAACTAATAGTTCCTATCGTGAAACTTCTGGAACAAAAATCTTTTGAAAAGGCACAGACAACGTAACTGTATGCCAAGAGAGGCTGCTAAATTGTTTGAAAAATTTTTAACAACACAAGCACTACTATTAATAAAAAAAAATTATTTCAAAGCCTCATACATCGAGATTCATCTTTTTATTAAGGAGAAGACTATGGTGGAGAATAATATCATTCCCACATTAAGATTTACCTTTTTATTAAGAAGAAGTCTATGGTGGAGAATAACACTATTCTTTACTGGTGAGGAATGATCCAACAATTAAATGCAGCTCTTCAATTTGAATGAATGGTTAAAAACTGATGGAACACCGACTCAAAATAAAACCTATCACATGTGATCCTATATAACACAACTCCAACATCTACTAAGTGTTTGAAATGTAGTAAGAATCAGTATCATTTTTATAGTAACAGTAATTTTTTTTATTATTATTGTAATATATAGAAATTTTTTATTATTTATAATTAAATTTATAATAAAAACTCTGATTCCTGTTACCCTACACTACTACGTGAGGTTACCTTTTTTTCACACAATTACAGCTTTTGTTAAAAAGAAAAAACAAAAACCAAACAAAAAAAAGAAAATGGGTTATCAATCTCAATCGTATCCTGCCGCCGCCGCCGCCGCCGCCACCCTCGTCACACCCAACCACTTGCGAAACCAGCCCTATCACTCCCAACCACAGGCGAGCTTAACTCCGACAAGATTCGCAAATGAGTGACAAGTGCGTTGGTGCCAAAACTAGATCTAATTTTGTTCTCCTCTTTCTACGCCGGAGAAGCTCGATGTCGACAACGTGGCATGCTTCTATGAATTAGGGGAAAACAGGGACGAGAGGACGCAGAGGCGGAGGTAGAGGGAGCAAAATCGAGGGGAGGAGGCGGCAGGGGTTTGGGATCAATGGGAAAAGATACGACGGAAGGGTCTGTGTTGCTTTTGAGATGAGGGGGCGCAAATTTGGGGCTGGCTTGAGCGAGGAGATGGGCCTCAACAAAGAAGCTTCGGTCTTCATATGGGTCACTTGTACTGAAATCTAAATTTGGTTTTGCTTGGGTTGATTTAGTTTGGATCTATTTTTTATTTGTTTCAGTCTGGATAATTTTCGTCTGGAGGTATGGATCATGATTGTCAAGGTTCTAATAATACAAATGTGGTGAACCTTAGATCTCTTCACTGTGTTTTTGTTTGATTTTCTTGTAAAACTAGGTTGTTTATATGACCAATATCAGATTTGGAGAATATTGCATTCCTTTTGATTGCTTTCTTTTTGGTTCAAGGAAAGAAGTTGATCGTGCAACAATGGCGGTTGGGTATTTTACTTCCAGTGATGTTTGATTTCAAGAAAGGGCTTTTTCTTTTTTTTTTTTGGATTTTTTTTTTTGTTTTTTTAGTTTATAAGAAGGCGTGGTAGTATTTATTTTTGTTTCTATTGTAAAGACCATTTTGGGCGGTTGATTTTTTATTTAACGGTGCTTTTCTTTTCATTAACATATGTTATTCAGCACAACCGTTGTCTCCTTGCGTTGTTTTAAAAAAGTCGTGCTACTATTCTACATACGATAGGGCACTAGCCAAATAAAAAAGAAGTTAAGGAAAATATACTTGTAACTGATATATACGATCAAAAAGAGAGACTAACAGGATGTTTAGAAATATTAATTAGAATAAATTTTGGTTAAAAATATTATAAAATATAAAAATTTTATATTATGATATGTTTATTACAACGTATAAAAAAATTTTATTCTATGATAAATAAAAGTTTTGATTTTAACGCACATATAGTCAAATATTATAATAAAAATACATATATATCATCTAAACCAGTAAGTGTCCCTTTCAGGAGTTGGTGACCCTTTTGTTTTTTGGTAAATAAGGTGACCCTTCTTAAAGTGAATCAAAGATGACATTTATACCAGTCACTGGTGAGTGCAATCTGCTGACGAAACTTATGTTGCCTCCAGTTGGAGTCCTTGCTTAATTTAATTGGAAAACCCAAAGATAGAACTTGGAAAGGATAGACGGATTTTGCTGTTTGCTATAGGCCCGCAGAGCCTAGGTCGCCAGACGGCAGACGGCAGGCATCCTTGTTCCTTTAAGAGGCACGCTGGCTGCCTCTGCCTGCCCGCCTGCGGCTATTCCATCTCTACTTTCTACTTGTTTTAAAGGGCCGGGAACGCCGCCGAGTATATCGCCCACCGAATCAACCCTCATCATCACATCCCCGCCACGTAATTGTCCTTCTCCTCCCTCCTTCCATTTCAGCATCACACCGTCCAGCCCTTTTAGTTTGTCTTACACTCTTGTTGCTTGTACCATTACACCCCTGTGGGTCCCTCCCCTTCCTGTTTCCCTGGCTTGTTCCTAGTTAGTAGTTCCTACTCTCATTGTGTCAACTCCAGTACTCCACCGCCACAAAAAAAAAAGCTATTTATTTATTTTTTATTATTATTATCTTATATTTATTTAAATACTATATTTTGGTTTTAATTTTATTAACATATGTATTTAAATTAAATTTAACCTATAAATTTATGCGGTCTTATAATTAATTTTTAATTTTGACTTATAAAATTGCTCAAAAAAACTAAGAGAAGTTAAAAAACTTAAAAGAAAAAAAATTTGTATAATATACCCTAAAAAATAAGCATTTATGTGTTTTTGTTGTTATTGCATTCTTATCTTTGAAGTTTTAATTTTTTTTTTCCTTTTTACTTATACGGTGTCTTGTAAATTTAGTTTTAACCCATCAACTCTAACTCAAACAGTGTAAAATTTTCTCATGCTATAGTGTAAAGCACAAATATCATGCTACGGTACTTTCAGTTTTAACTCAAGTTTCAACTCATTTCTCAAAAATCTTATTAAAGATATTTGGTCATTTAAATATTTAAAATTAATTATTGATTAAGGTAACGTATAAATTTATGTATTAAATTTAATATAAAAATATATATTCGATGACATAAAAACAAAATGTATGATTTTGAATTAACTTAAAGTAAATAGTACAAAAACCATTGTGTCACTCTTTTTAACCATGTGTATGTCCGTGGGCCTTTTTGCCATAAGAAAATGTGTGACTTAAACATATCACTTATTTACTATCACTTTATGCTCTACTACTATTCTTTTTTTTAGATTCGAATCATTTCTCCTAAAAAATAATGCTAAAATTCTCTTCGATAATACATATTTATCTAACACTTACTCAAAATACTTATGATCAATTATGTCTTTATATTATTTATAAGGTGTATGTTTCAAACTTTTTTATAAAAGTAATAAAATTAAAAATCATTCCACATAAGTGTTATAACCTGCTGAACATCTAACATAATGTTATTAATTATGTTGGAATATAACAAAAGAAATTAAAATAGTTTACGAGTAACAAGAATTACATAATTTATAGCATAAAATAAAAAATATATTAAAATAATTGCTATGTCAGTTTGATATTTCTAAAATATTTCAAAAAATTAATATATTTTAATTTCACTCTTATAAATACGTCATGTGTCCACTGTAATGTAATTTTTATTAAAGGAAAAAATACATTCTAATCTTCACCTTTAAAAATTATTATGTACAAATTGTATGAGTGATTCATTAATTATTTTTGTCGTCCGAATTAATTTTTGTAGTTGTTTTTGTCCCTATAAATAGTTTTTGAACTAAAAATAGTGTCTTGTAAACAATCTTTATGTTAAATATTTAGATCGTAGTTGGTTATTTTAAAAGTTTAAGAATGCATGCTTGCTCTTTTGTTTCATTAGAAGTCACAAAAACTCTCTCCCCGAAATAGTTTTGGTTTTTCTCCTCCTAAAATTAGTCCATCAATTATTTGTCTTCTTACTTTCTTTGAACTAGGCATAAATTTTTTTCACAAATTAGGATGGATGGCTCTTTTTATGGCCTCTTTAAAACATATGACCATAACTTTTTAAAATTAGACAAATAACCATGTATAAGTAATAAACTGAGTTTAACTTTAGTTTATCAGCGTTAAACTTTATAACCTCAAGTTTATTATCAATAAACTAAACGAGTTTATTAGTGTTAAACTAAGTTTAACTAATAAACTCATCGAAATTATTAGAGTTAAACTTAATAAACTTAAGTTTATCATCGATAAACGACCATTTTTTTAATTTTAAAAATTTATGGTCATTTATTTTAAAAATACTTTAAAAATATTATTTACCTCTATATTCCAATTTTTTATGAAAAAAAAAACTTTCACAATTATTAGCCTAGGCCTTGGATAAATTAGGAATATTACTTTTTTTTAGAGTATTGATATTCGAACGTATGATTGAGCCTTTTTTTTTTTTTATGGGGTAGGGCGTTTGAGATAAGTTAAAATTTTAAACTAGATTAGTAATGTCATAAATACTAAAAATATCATAATCATTTTTTTTCTTTTACTACTTCTCCTTTATTTTGTTTTTCTACAAGTCTATATGTATATCCTTTTTTTTTTTTTCTTCCTTCAAATATGTAAAGTTAGGCAGTATTGTATCCGAATTTTTATTTATAATTTGAGTTCTTAAATTTTTGTTGTTCTTAACTTCAAAATAATGGATACATGTATATGAAATAATAGGTATAATTATTAGAAGTAAAAACTAAGAGTGGAAAAAAAATTTAATCCGAGTTTTGCATCAAATTAGATTAGCAAAATTTAAAAGAAAAAATAATAAACTTTAGATAAAAAATAGCAGTATAATGATATATTATAAGATATTATGTCCATGACTGCTGTGAGAGATTTAAGCCTAACTTGTGCATAAACCTGATACAAGTGAATAAATGGACTTCAAATTAGTGGTACCAACCTATTTTTCAGTTAGATAATACATGACGTCCATGAATTAGGTAGTTAAATTTAGTTTGTTATTTCATTCAAGTCAATGCAAGTGAGGTGCCTAAAATAACAAAAATAGTTCACTAGCTTAAGCCGAAGGTCAGTAGGGCACTACTACATGAACTGTTTCGTTACTGTCGTGATGTTGGTGCTAATATGATACATTTTGTGTCGTTTGATATACATGTCTTATGTTTATAATATTTTTAGTAGTTTTGAGCTTAAGGGCGAGCAAGAAAACGGGTGTTTGATAGGTGCAAGTTTCAAACCGTTCAGCATAGTCAGGATCGTTTAAAACAGACTAATGTGTTAGTTTTAAGAGCTTGATCTTCCTAAGTTCTAAGCATTTTGAACTATTTTTTACAGTAAAAACAATTCATATTTTCGTTTTTTTATAAACCACAGCTTTTCAAACACTAACTCTCATTTTAAAGCTGATGTGACGTTTTATTCTTGTTTTAAACTTTTATATTCTAAATGTCAATTTAAAGTTACTGTTTAAGCTACAGGTTCAAAACTATCAATTCAAACCACAATTTTAGGCTATTTGGTACATAGGTTACCGTTTAAGGTAGTTTAAACCATAAAGACGGTTTAAACTGGCATTTGGTTGAGTAATAACTAAGATCAGTTTAAACCATGGATGCCGTTTTAAAACTGCCAAAGCCCCTAAAACCCCCAAAATCCAAACTTTACCCGTAGTAAAAACTATTCTGATTCTCTTTTTTCTTTCATCAACTGTAATGCCCCTGTAAGGGGGTTAGTAATATTGAATAAATAAAAATAAATTTAAATACAATATCATTTTAAAACAATAAAACATTGCCCATGGGTCTTTGGAAATAAACAGAAAATAAAAATAAACTGTAAATACAAACTATAGTTTTTAGTGTAGTATCAAATATTTAAAATACAGTCATCATTACCATAGTACAATTCCCAAATAACTTAACACAGCCATCACAAAAGTAATACAAATCTTACATGTTTTAGAAGAGTTACAAATAAACAAAGATATTCCAACACGAAACTAGTAGTGTTGTTGCCTATTCTTCGTCAGATAAGTTGCATTGAGTTTTATCTAAGAGATAAATATGATAGGGAAGAGCATCGACATGCCTAGTAGAAAAAACCATTACTCACCTTAAGGTTTTATTTATTACTACATTAAAATTGCATGGTTAGTTAGTTTTCATCCTTATCCAAGTTATGAGATTTATTATGATCATATTCCGTGAATACTATAGTTAATCATTATCTGTAACGCCCCTATATGGAGGTTAACAGTTTTTAAATAAATAAAATGAAAATCAGAAAATAAAGATAAAACATCAAAGTAATTTTCCCGGGACTTAAATAAAAACTCTAAAAATAAAAATAAAACATAAACAAATGAATAAACAACAGTTTAATGTAGCACATTAAATTTTAATAATATACAACTGTCATCATCATCATTTCAACCCTCAACAAATCTTAATACAATCACAGAAAGTAACAATTGATGCTTACATTATCATGCAGATCATTCTTTGCATTCGAAGCAATTCCAACGTAATATAACTACATAGCTTCCTCAACTATTTTTCTTGTAACTATCTCACACTTAGTGAGTCCTGAAAAGAGGAAAATATAAGGGAATAAGCGACAACATGCTTAGTAGAGAAAACTATTACTTACCTTAAGGTTTTATTCATTACCACATTAAAACTGCATGGTTAGTTAATTTACATCATATACCATATTATGAGATTTATTATGACCATATCTCGTGGATATCATAGTTAACCATTACCAAGTTTCACACTTATACATATATACAAATATTACAATTCATCATTATTCCTAGGTATCCACATTACATAAAGTAACACTCCACTTATCGAAACCCAAATGGGCGTGCTTGGCCACCCTCCAAACATTCCGAGGGTATTCCGGTGAGGGGACATCAAGCTCCGAGTCCTTACCAAGTTGATTCCTGTACAGTGCGTTCTAGGATTTTCGACCCAAGGAAGCGTCATCACCTTCCCCCTATTTTACCTTTTAGGGTATTCATACTCAATAATGTAACCACCGCCCTCTTCACATCTTACCATTTCTTTATATACAAATATCATTTGCAGTGCTAATTTTCTAACTATGCTTCTCAATTTATAACAACATATGTTAATTCATTATGTTCCTCGCTAATCAATACAGGACGAGTTCATGTCATAGTTTCATATGTAATTCTCATATAATAGCAGTTCAACATAGATATATATATCTTATGGTAAAATAATCAATTTAAATTCCATAAAAACCTTACAAAAGATGAGTAATAGAATCCCTACCTTTCAAGCTTCTCAACAATCTTTTAATCTCGGAATTAATTAACGTTAGTGCCACACACCTTTGATCCTAAGTCGTGCATAAAGACAATTAAAACTAAAGCACAATATATAACCACATTCATAAATGAATTAAGTGTAAATCTATATACTTTAGTCTCTAATAAGATTAATAAATTACTTATGATGGTTTTGGAAAGGTTGTAAGACATTTAGGGATTAGAATGTGAGCAAAGTTGGGTTCACTATCTATAATTAGTACATGGGTCATTGAGTGGTTTACTTAAGGTAGACGGGTGGTACACTATCACTGATAGGTTTACTAGTTTTCAACCCGATAATTGAAAAATTCATAGAAAATAAAATATAACTCCGATTTAGTCTCATGATAGCTCGTTGGAAAGCTTAGAATGTCTACTTTTGAAATATGTAAACCAATTTACAAAATTCATTTTCATCTAATCTCAGAATTTCAAGAAAGAGCTACTGCCATAGAGATAATACAAGGTTTATGGAATGTTAAGTTTTTCTTAAACCCAAAGCATATTGTTCTTATTCAAAATTTCAAAACCATTCCAAAATAGGTAGCATGCATCATAATAAATATATTCTTATGAGTTTTATACTAAAATCATCATCAAACCATATATATATATAGCCTTTCTTGCAAATAATGAGGAAAATATGCATTAAATATGGAGAAAATACATACTAAAGTCAAGTTTGAATTAAAAAAAACCTACCTCAAAACTTCTTTGAAAAACACCAACGTTTGGGTTAAAAATCAAACTTTAATTGACTCCAAAGCGGCTTCAAACGTGGCTAGGAATTATAGTTACTTGGCTATAAAGAGAGCTTTATGCCTTGTGTCTTTAGTTAAAAATTGAAGTGAGAAAGGAGAGAATAAGAAACTAGAGAAGAAAGTGGTGATGTTTGAATAAATAGGAATCAAAATAATTAAAGAGCGGGAGATAATTGTAGGTTTATGGGAAAAGTTGTAGGAAGAAATAAATGAGCATTAAAAAGGTGGTTGAGAAAATATATCAATGTCTCCTGGTAGTTGAGGTGAATTAATTTTATATCTCCAAATGAGAAAGAGGCTACTTAATTAAGCATTAATGTAGCAGGACAAGGTTGGTAGTGGTGGGTGATAGGTAAATTTTGAATGTTTCTTACGGAGACTTGGTAAGAAGTTCTAAAGTGACATTTTATTCATTAAATTTTACAAAAATCATATCCATTAAAATAATGGGTGTTTCATTACCAAGTTCTATATATACAAATATTACAATTCATCATTATTCCTAGATATCCACGTTCAATAACGTATCACTCAACTCATCGAAACCCAAATGGGCACCCTTGACTACCTTCTAAACATTCAAAGGGTGTTCCCGTGAGGGGACATCAAGCCCCAAGTCTTCACCAAGTCGATTTCTGTACAGTGTATTCTGGGGCTTTCGACCTAAAGGAGCGTCATCACCTCCCTCCTATTTTACCTTTTAGGGTATTCCTGCCCAAAGACGCAACAGCCGCCCCTTTCACGTCTCACCATTTCTCTATATTCAATTATTATTTATAAAGTCAGTTTTTCTAACCATGCTTCTCAATTTACAACAACATGTATCAAATCATTTTGTTCCTCGTTGTACAATGCAGGACGAGTTCTACATCATCATATTATAGATATAATCATATACATATCTTGCAACATAAAATAATCAAATTTTAATTTACCAAAACCTCACAAAAGATGAGTAATAGAATCCTTATCTTTCAAGCTTATAAAAAATCTTTTAATGTTGGAATCAATTAGCATTAGCTCTACACACCCTTGATCTTAAGAAGTATATAGGACAATTAAAACTAAAGCATAACATATAATCACATTCATAAATGAATTATGTATAAATTCATCTCACTAGTATGCCATTAAAATTTTTATGCAATTTCTCTTTTGAATACCAAAGTAAACAATTTTTGTCTTAAACACAATATAAAATACATACAAGTAATCAACATGTTTTAATCTCTAATAAGATTCATATATCACTTAGGATAGTGTTGGAAAAGTTACAAGACATGAAGGGATTAGAAAGTAAGCAAAGTTGGGTTATTGGTTCAGGTTAGTAGCCGGTATACCATGGCAAACTAACGGTATACTTTTACAAAAATGCGGGTTCACTTTCTGCAATTAGCATACAGGTTAACAAGTGGTTTATTTAAGGTAGACGGGTGGTATACTGCCATTGGCTGGTTACAAGTTTCCAATCTGAAAATTAAAAAATTGATAGAAAATAAATACAACTCTGATTTAGGCTCATGATAGCTTGTTGGAAAGCTTAGGATGTCTACTTTTTAAATATGCAAACCAATTACAAAATTCATTTTCATTTAATCATAGAATTTCAAGAAATAACCATTGCCCATAGAGGTATTACAAAGTTTATGGAATATCAAGTTTTTCTTTAACCCAAAACATATTATCCTTGTTTAAAATTTCAAAACTATTCTAAAATATGTAGCATGCATTATATAATCACAATAAACACATTCTTATGAGTTTTATACCAAAATCATATCAAACCCTATTTTTAGCATTTCTTACAAATAATGATGAAAACATGTTTAAGTTTGGTCTTCAAGCTCAAAACTTTAAAACATTAACTATAGAGCTATGGAAACTAGTTCTAAACATTCTAACATGTTTTTATCATTGTTGTCAAACCAAAATAAAGGTTGATTGTAGGTTTTAACTAAAGACTCGAGTTTTTGTTCAGAAACGCTCAAATATGTATGTTAACATAACTAAAAATTTGCATGAACTTTGAACACAAAAATTATGCATTAAACATGGAGAAAACATACACTAAAAATCAAGTTTAGATTAGAGATAACTTACCTCAAAACTCATTTGAAAAGCACCAAAGTTCAGATTAAAAATCAAGTTTGTACTCTTGAAGTTAGTTAGCTATGGAAGTGGCGGTTTTGGTTGGTTTTGAACAAGAAAATAAACTGTGTTTCTTGATAATTTTGGCTGAGTTTGGACCATGTTTTTGGTAGCGTTCTTGGTGATTCTCAATCAAGAAAAGAGGCTACTCTCCTTGATGTTTTCGAGTGTGTTTAGTGGACGTTTTGTTGCTCTAGTTGCTATGTTATGGCTAGAAGTTTCTTTGCTTTAATGGAGATAGTTGTAGCTGGACTTATGGCTGCCTTTGGAAAACTTGCTGAGCTTTTGTTTTAGCAAAAATGAAAAGAGAAAGAGTGGGAGACGTAGAATAATAATGAGGGGCTGAATAAATAGAAAGCTAAAATAATTGAGGGGACAAGTGGAGTAATTCATGGTAGAAAATGAAATAAGTGAACAAAAAGGGTGGTTGAGAAAATATCTTTATGTCTCCTTCGAAGACTTTTAGTAAAAGGAGAAGAAGGCTATATAATTGAGCATTAATTTAGGGGGACAACGTTGGTAAAAGTGAGTGATAGGTAGATTTTGAAAGTCTTTTACGAAAACTTTGTAAGAAAATGCCAAAGTGGCATTTTTTTTTTAATAATTGAAACAACAAAGACAAACTTGAAAATTTTAAATACTACAAAATTTTAAATTATCACATTTTATTCATTAAATTTTACAAAAATCATACATGTTAAAATAACGGATGTCACATCAAACATAGTTTTTCAAATGCTAGTTCTCGTTTGAAACTTAATGTGATGTTTTATTTTTGTTTTAAAACTTTAATGTTTTAAACATCAGTTCAATACCACCGTTTAAAATATATAGTTTAGAACCTATAATTCAAACAGAAAGTTCTAATTTACATCAGTCCAAACCTACACACCAAACAAACTAAAAATTCAAGACCACATCATTCCAAACCCTCACGTATAGTTAAGAACTTAAGCGTACTTTCATAAACCATAATTTTTCAAACATCAACTCTTACTTTAAACTTGATGTAATATTTTATTTTTATTTTAAATCTTTAAGTTTCAAATATTAGTTCAAGACAACCATTTAAATTATACAGTTTAGAACCTAAAATTCAAACAACAAAGTTCTAATTTACATCATTCCGAACTCGCATACCAAGAGAACAAAAAATTTAAGACCACGCCATTCTAAACTCGTGCACATAGTTGAGAACTTAAACATACTTTCATAAACCATAGTTTTCTAAACATTAGTTATCGTTTTAAACTTGATATGATGTTTTATTTTCGTTTTAAATTTTTAAATTTTAAATATAAGCTCAAGACGACTTTTTAAACTATACAGTTTAAAATTGATGATTCAAGTCATAAAGTTTTAATTTACGTTATTCCAAACTAACGCACCACACAAACCCAGGATTATACAATTCTAAACCCGCACACATATAGTTGACAACTCAAGCACACCTTCAAAAATTATTATGGCATGAAAAGGCTATTATCTTTTTGTTGCGACATTACGTGCTATGAATGTAGTCTCACGAATGTATGTGACCATGTCCTTACACGAATTATGTATAAATACTCTTGGTGAACCGTGAAAGGAATGCATTGTTGTTCTTGCTTACGACATGATGGACCTGTGGGGACTTTGATACGACCTTTCCCCGTAAATTCCAATTATTTGTAGGTACATGCTTTGTGTTCCCATTTGTTGCAGTCGCGATAGCCATTATACTTTCCAAGTTTTTCCTTTAACCCGACTACTAAAGTCTATCGCATATTCTCTTTCAGGTATTGAGGTAAATCAAACATTGATTTGCATTATTACCTGAAGAAATTTTTAAGTTTGTAATTTTGAAAGTAAAACGAACAAAAAGCTGAAAACCGTCATTTTTTTTGTTTGTCGGACGTTGTGTATAATTTATAAAGTGTTTCGCACATTAATTTAGTTCGAAAACAAAATAAAATAGCTATAGTGTAAAAAATTTACAGTATTTAAACTAATTTTTTCAGTTCAAATTGATTTATCAGATACTATAATAGCTATATGATTGGGAAATTTTTTGTTCAAGTACTGTATGAAATGTTTAGCAGAAAAAAAAAAAAAAAGAAGAAGTATTGTGTGCAAAGATTTGTATATGCTCCTTTATTCCCGCACTTGGATGAGAAGCCAAGCTCTTCTTTTTTTTTTTTTTTTTTTTGGTTTTGCAAATTGTGAACAACAAAGCACATGTCTCCAAGTTAAAAGTTGATGCTTTATTTGCCCTTTAGGCGGTAATTGATCAATTTGTAACCATAATTGTACGACATGACCTTGCTCTTATGAATGTGCTTGGAATCAGCACGAAAAATTAAAGCTTTATGAATACCAATTTTCGCACCTGAAAGTGAAAGATAATATTCCAAACTCACTTCTTTCTATGTTTTTCCCCCTTTTGAGCAACAAAACCTCGTCCCAATTTTTGATAAAAGTCTACATGTATACTTTCAAAACCTACAAAGAAAGCCTTTTCCAGCCAAAAAAAAAAAAAAAAAAAATTTTTTTTTTTTTTGACTATGAAATTCGATGACAAATTGTCCTCAATGTTACCACAATAGCTCATGCAAATGCATGGCAAGGGGATTTAACAAAAGTCTACCGGATATTGGTTGGTTCAATTCAGAAGTACGAGCAAAAAGAAAAAGGACATAATTTAAGTCAGTATAAAATATAAAGAAGGCGAGAATCTTTCTTTTATTATGTTTGAATGCATTCTCTCTCATCTAATATTTCAATATTTGAATTTTGAAAAGATTGATACGGAGAATTTGTCATGTAGGTAAGATAATTTTGATTTTAGTCGTTAGATTAATTTTTTAATATTTAATTTGCTATTGAAAGAAATTTTATACCATGTGCTAAAATTTTTTGATATAGACTATAAATAAAACTGTTAAAATCTTGAACGAATTACTAAAACATCCCATTTTATTAATAGAACAAATTCACCTTTTTTATTATAATAAATTACTTTAAAATTAGGGTTTTTTTTAACAAAATTTAAAGTAATTTGACAACATAGTTATAACTAAAAGTTATAATGATGTTTATATAGTAGCATGTTAGAGTTTTATATTTTAGCCTATTTTTACTTTACATAATAGCGTATGAAAGCTTTATACTATAATAATTAAAACAATGTTGTCAAAAAGGGCCTTAAATTATCCCATTTAATTCATTTTCTTGTGTTGTGTCTCTCTTTCTGGTCTAAAAGATTCCAAATCATTTTCTTCTTCTGTTGCTCAAAATTTTCACACTAATTCTTTCAATACTTTCCTCATACTTTTGCATATAGTTTGTTTGGCACTTATGATTGAAACCATAGTTTCAACATTTTATAATAAAAAAAATACTTTGTACCTACAATATAAAGTAAAAATAGTTATAATATAAAACATTCAATAACTACATTGTTTTTAAACTAATATTGGTTTTGGGTGTTTGGTAATGGTTCCTACCACTTAGTTCTCACTACAAATTCAGTTATAAACAATAAAAAGCTCTCACATGCTACAGTAACAATAAAAAAATTACTATAATATAAAATTCTCATATGTTATAATAAAAATAATTGTTACTATTAGTTTCTACTACTTTTTTATGGGGTGTTTGGAAAGTGATAGGAACAACTTTTACTGTAGCATGTGAAAGTTTTACACTGTAGCAATTTTTTTTATTATTACTGTAATATATAAAAATTTTATACTATTTATAACTAATTTTATGGTTAAAACTACTTTATCAAACATGCAATTAAACACTCATTTAATCAAGGTTCAACCGTGGCAACTAAAAAAAAACTAATACCAACAAGCTCTTATGCAGTATTATGCAACTGAAATGTACCATGTATGTTATATCCAAGCGTATCCCTTCCAGCGTCATAAACACTTTGCAACTGTAACGACTGGTCAACTGTTGAAAAAAAGTGAGGAGAAAAAAAAGGGAATAGCTTATATATGATAGCTTTAGACAGCCGCGACTGGGAGGATAAGCCCTGCCAACCCGAAATTGTCCCTAGGGGACCATTACATCACGCACCCACCATCCCATCACCCATTCTTTTGAGTGTCACGTATCATGTCAGGGTCATGTCATGTATGCAAGCAATGTTCTACAGCACACATTGACATGGATATATACATATACACATATACATACACATATATGTCATGTTCAAGCTATATTGATAGTTATACCATGGCAGCGTGGTAATGATCACGTAGCCTAATAAATGAAGCCATTTTAAAAAAATAAATAAATATTTTTTCCTCAGGAGAAATTAATAATAATATTATAGTATCAGCTTTAAAAAATTAAAACCGAGGACGCATGCAAAAACCTCATCATGGTGTCCTCTCTATCTCTCTCCGGCCCCACGCAAACGTGTCTCTCTTTCTCTCTCATGCCTTTGGTAGTGTAATTTAAAGCTTCTGATTCGCGCATTTTATATTCCCTCACTACCCCTCCAATTCTTACTTATTTACAATCTTGCACCTCGTCTTCATTTCCTCCTCTCCTCGGTCATCCTTGTTTGACAAAATTGCCATTCTTGGCCATACATGATGATATCACGGGTTACACAATTTCTTCCTGCTACTATTTCGTTACTTACAAATTCTTAGCTCGCATAGTAATTAATAATTTCCCAAGCTCTATTAGAAATATAGTTGGAACTAATTATTTTAAACCAAAAACATATATAGTAATTTAAATTTTATAAAAAAAGATACCATAACAAAATCAGTTTGATTTATTTTTTAGTTTGAACTAGGTTTTCAAAATTATTAATCGGAGAGATTAGGATGAGACTAATAATAAATTTTTCTTGTGTTTGACAAAACAGTTTCAACTCATGAGTTCAAAACGTCTATAATGTAAAGCTTTTATAGGTTATAATATAAAGAAAAGTACGCTACAGTATAAAACTATCACGTGTTATAGTGTGTATAATCATTTTCACAGTTCAATGTTATTTGCTAAACACCTTAAGATCCAACAACCACTTGCTTTGTGGCGTTTGTTGTATGAGATTAAGCTAATTTAAAACATAAATGTGATTTAAATTAATATTTGTTGGAGTTATAATTGAGGTCAGTTTAAATCATGGAAGCGATTTTAAATTGATCAAAACACTCACAATTCAAACTTTGCCAATCTTCTTGAGTTTACATGGTTTGAACATATTTTCTATGATAAAAACCATTTTTATTATCGTTTTTATTTATAAATCAAAGTTTTCTAACACTAGTTCTCTTTTTAAATTTATAAATATTAGGTTAAAACCATCATTTTAACCACATATTTTAAAACTTACAATTGAAACTATGAAATTTTTGGCTTAGCATTTCAAACTCGCGCATTAAGGGGTGTTTGGCAGTGGTGGGAACCACTCAGTTTCCACCATAAACTCAGCTATAAACAGTAAAAAATTCTCACATGCTACAGTGATAATAAAAAAAATTGCTACAGTATAAAACTCTCACATGCTACAATAAAAATGATTCCCACCACTCTTCTAAACATCAACTAAACAAACCCTTATTAACATCGGGGATTTAACAGTTAAACTAATGAACTCCAAGTTGAGCACCATTTGACGGGGCAAATTTGCCGGAGGTCAGTTTAGTCTACTCACATTAATTTAAATATACAGAGGTGAGAGGTGAGAAATATTTATAAATTTAAGGGTGTTTGGTTGGGTGACAAGAATCGGTGGTTAAAATTATTTTTATTATATATGTAAGAGTTTTATGTTGTAGTAAATTTTTTTTTATTGTTATTGTAGCACGTAAGAGCTTTATACTGTTTATAACTAGTTTGTGGTAAGAATCATGATTCCTATCCTTTAATTAAATATGAAAAAATATTTAATAAAATGGTTAAAATTATAACACATAAAAATTTTATATTATAATATTTTATTATTATTATAATAATGTATAAAAATTTTATATAGTTTATAACTAAAAAAAGCAAAAACAATAACTGCTAAACAGGGTTATTTGCTTTTTGACATGGACGGAGGGAAACAGAAAAAAGAAGGAAAAGCGTTTTTACACCATTTCCCTGCACAGTGGAGGGAAAAGAAAGAGAGAGTCTGAGCGGAAAGCGACGAACCAATGAAAAACAACACAACAACAACAACACCAATATCTACAGGCACCAGCGAAACAGCGAACCTCATCAACAGCTGCGAGGGAACACACAGAGCCACATGAATCATCCCCAAACCGAAAATCAAAAACAAAAACAAAAACAAAAAATTTTCATCCTTCTAACAAAAAAAAAAAAAAACCTTTTCTTTCCACTTTCTACTTTATCATCCCTCTCTCTGTCTCTCTGTGCTCTGCCTCGAACTCTGCTAGAGCTCGCCCACCTCCTTTATTTTATTTATTAAAAGAAAAGAAAAGCTTTTCTTTTTTTTCTTTCGTTTGGCATTCCGAATCGTTTCAGTAATTTTTTGGAAGAATCAAAATCGCGGAGCCCGTGATTTGCCTCCCCTTCCTCAAAAGAAAGAAAGAGAGCACTATTCTTCTTCATTCACACTTTATTTCTCTATCATGGCTTCGAAACCCTAGAAAATGTCTCTGATTTCGCGAGCGAAACGGTCAAGATCGGCGACTGGGGGATCGCTGGCGATGGGGAATCCGGAATCTGAAATTTCTTTCTTCTTCTGAAAAAAAGAGTTTTTTTTTTTGGTGCTTCGAAAGTGTTGTCCGGAATCAGATCGTTGTCGTCGGTTGTTCTATCAAGCTTGATCGAAATTTGGTTTCTTGGAACTTCCAAGCTCTGATCTCGAAGATTCTTATGCAGTTCGTTCGTTGTGTTTGGCGCCGCCTCTCTTGTTTCGGGAAACAAGCGTAACTTCCTCCTAGTTAAGGATAGTCCTGTCCCTTGTCGGTATAGTAAAGAAAAGAAAAAGAAGAAAAAAAAAGGTTTTTCCTTTTATGCTTCTGAAGCTTTAGAAGGGTTCCGGAGGTGGTTTTTGCTCTGGAGGAAGAGAAAAAGCGACGTTGTTTTCTGGGTCTGTGTTTGTTTGTGTTTTTTGTTTGGGTGAATAGAATATTGAGAAATGGCTATGTCCTGCAAGGATGGTAAACCGGGATTGGACAACGGTAAGTACGTCAGGTACACACCTGAGCAGGTTGAAGCCCTTGAGAGGCTCTATCACGATTGCCCCAAACCCAGCTCCATTCGTCGCCAACAGCTCATCAGGGAATGCCCTATTCTCTGCCACATTGAGCCTAAGCAAATCAAGGTCTGGTTCCAGAACAGAAGGTACTCTCTAATGCCTTTTCTTTTTATTTTTTATTTTTTATTTTTATGATTCTATTGAAGGTAAGAGAAAAAAGCTGGGATTTTTGAGCTTTGGATCTTGCAAAAGTGAAGATTTGATATTTAATTTCTTGCTTGTTTGTGGTTATTAAAAATTTCAGATGTAGAGAGAAGCAGAGGAAAGAAGCGTCGCGGCTGCAGGCGGTGAATAGGAAGCTGACGGCGATGAATAAGCTTTTAATGGAAGAAAATGATAGGTTGCAGAAGCAGGTGTCCCAGCTGGTGTATGAAAATGGATACTTCCGCCAACATACCCAGAGTGTGAGAAAATATTCTTTTCCTTCCCTTTTCTTTGCTTTATCAAAAATGTTGCTCTCTCTATTTTATCCATAAGTATTTTTACTTATTAGTAATCGTTTGATATTTTGGGAATTTTAATATTGTGAATTATTATTATTATTATTATTATTATTATTTTTCTTTGTTGATATCCTCTTGCAGACAACGCTTGCAACCAAAGACACAAGTTGTGAATCGGTGGTCACGAGTGGTCAACACCATTTGACCCCGCAGCATCCGCCGAGAGATGCTAGTCCTGCAGGGTTAGTGGGGGTATTGTTGTTGGGTCCCTTTCAGTCATCGTTTCTTGCGACGCCTCTTGTTGTGTGTTTTTGTGTGTTTTTTAGAGCCTTATCATCGATTTTTATTTATATGGTGTCTGTGTGTTTCCCAGGCTTTTGTCCATTGCAGAGGAAACTTTAGCAGAGTTTCTTTCAAAGGCTACTGGAACTGCTGTTGAGTGGGTCCAAATGCCTGGAATGAAGGTACCGTAATTAATTTTGTAATCAACCACTTGATTAATTAGACTTTAATGATACAATCAGGAAAAGGTTATGTAGCGGGAAGTTTATACTGCTAGAACTTTCATACTGATTATTGAGATCTCTAAACTATAAGGACTCCTAAATATCAGAAGCTTTTATTATAATTATGAATTAACATTACAATGATTCTCTTTTGCTCAGCCTGGTCCGGATTCCATTGGAATCGTTGCTATTTCTCATGGTTGCACTGGAGTGGCAGCACGTGCCTGTGGCTTGGTGGGTCTAGAACCTACGAGGGTAAGTTCACTTGTAGACAATTAACTTCTATATTACTCTTTTGAATTGTGCTTAAAACGTTATTATAATTGTCTGTTGTTGTTCTAGGTTGCGGAAATCCTCAAGGATCGGCCCTCGTGGTTCCGCGACTGCCGAGCTGTGGATGTTTTGAACGTGCTGCCCACTGCTAATGGTGGAACCATTGAGCTGCTTTATTTGCAGGTACATTTGAATTTTACCTGTCATTTTATAGTCAGAACAGTCTTGTACTTGAGAATTTTTCCAACCTTTTCATTGCTGCAGCTCTACGCCCCGACTACTTTGGCGCCTGCTCGTGACTTCTGGTTGTTACGTTTTACATCTGTTTTAGAAGATGGCAGCCTTGTGGTACGAAGTTTTAAAGTATTAGGAATTTTATTTCATCTTTCCAGTACGTATCAACTGAAGTATATATACTTTACACACTAGCACGTACAGGAGTACTGAAATTTCCTGCCTGTTTAACAAATACCTGGTGATGTTCAGGTCTGTGAGCGATCTCTTAAAAACACTCAAAATGGGCCAACCATGCCTCCAGTGCAGCATTTTGTCAGGGCAGAAATGCTGCCTAGTGGATACCTTATCCGACCTTGTGAAGGGGGTGGTTCAATCATCCACATTGTTGATCACATGGATTTGGAGGTGAGTTATTTGCATTTGTTATTTACTAGACAAGTTCTAAAGCCTACCTTATACGAATGGTAACATAGTTTACTATTTCCCCCCCTCATTGTTAGCCTTGGAGTGTGCCAGAAGTGTTGCGTCCACTTTATGAATCATCAACTGTTCTTGCTCAAAAGACGACAATGGCGGTGAGATAATCTCTGTTTTTATGATAATAGATGTTGCTAAATAACTAAGAACAGAGAAAACTACCAATATATTTTTTGTTATAATCCTTTTCATCTTTCTTCAGGCTTTACGTCAGCTGAGGCAGATAGCCCATGAGGCTTCTCAATCTAACATCCACGGCTGGGGTAGGCGTCCCGCAGCTCTAAGAGTACTGAGTCAGAGGCTAAGCAGGTTGGTGTATTATGTTTTGGGTTAATCTCGTTTTAAACTAGGAGAGCTGTCATTTATATGAAATTTAATGAATGTTATTTGGCAGGGGTTTTAACGAGGCACTTAACAGTTTTACTGATGAGGGGTGGTCAATGATGGGAAGTGATGGCATGGACGATGTTACTATCCTTGTAAACTCATCTCCTGACAAGCTAATGGGTTTGAATCTTTCGTTCGCAAATGAATTTCCAGCTGTCAGCAATGCAGTTTTATGTGCTAAAGCATCAATGCTGTTACAGGTTAGCCTTGTTGAAGCACCTAGCAAATAAATGTTATCATTTACATTTTATGTATAATTAGATTGCTGATAATGTTTCTTATGGAGGGTGGCTTGGTACGAAACGTCTGTTTATCTGTTATGTGGCAATAGTCTATGGTGCCATAAATACGCAGAATCCTTGGTCTTCAGTTCACAGTAATAACTCAATTGATACAAGTACTATCCTAAAATTTCATTATTATGAATGACTTTGCATGGTTGAAATCTTTTCCAGAATGATGTCATAGTTGCTGGTTGTTGGTGACCCATTATTTAGTACCATTTATTGAGTTTGATGTTTCTTCTATCACATATGTTTTGCTGTTTCTTTTTGTGCAGAATGTTCCTCCTGCTATCCTTCTTAGGTTCCTAAGAGAGCATAGGTCGGAATGGGCAGACAACAATGTTGATGCATACTCGGCTGCAGCTGTTAAAGTAGGGCCTTGTAGTTTAGCTGGTTCTCGTGTTGGAAGTTTTGGCGGGCAAGTTATACTTCCCTTGGCTCAAACTATTGAGCATGATGAGGTAATGGTTACGAGGATAAATGATGGTGTTACTCTTATTATGTCTAAGACCCAAATTTATTCTGTTTTTATTTTCTTTTAGTCTTCTATTTTAATTATGCATAATGTGCTTTGACTTCGTGTGCACTAGTTCCTGGAAGTGATCAAATTGGAAGGTGTTAGCCATTCTCCTGAAGACGCAATGATGCCTAGAGAAATGTTTCTTTTGCAAGTACGTTTTAATACTTCATGTTATTTAATATTAGGTCATAGGTGGGCCGATGCTGCTAAATCCTGGAAAGCGTTAGACCGAAGGGAAAAAAAATGGTATACCAGAGCCGGTTGTGAGATAAAATATTTACTGTGATTTTTGTGTCTCAATAGATGTGCAGTGGAATGGATGAGAATGCAGTTGGCTCCTGTGCTGAACTAATTTTCGCTCCAATCGATGCTTCTTTTGCTGATGATGCACCCCTTCTGCCTTCTGGATTTCGTATAATTCCTTTGGATTCTGGAAAGGTTAGACTCCTAGGAATTTTATTAGGTTAGGATTCTTAAATTGATCATTGTTAATATTTGATTGGAAAATATTGCAGGAAGCCTCCAGTCCAAATCGCACCCTTGACCTGGCTTCTGCTCTTGAAATTGGCCCAAATGGAAATAAGGCGTCTAATGATTATTCTGCAAATTCTGGTCGCGTGAGATCTGTGATGACCATAGCGTTTGAATTTGCATTTGAAAGCCACATGCAAGAACATGTAGCGTCCATGGCAAGGCAATATGTTCGCAGCATTATATCGTCAGTTCAAAGGGTTGCATTGGCACTGTCTCCTTCCCATTTGAGTTCACATGCTGGTCTTCGGTCACCACTTGGTACTCCAGAGGCACAGACACTTGCTCGTTGGATCTGCAACAGTTATAGGTATCTCTCTCTCTCTCTCTCTCTCTCTCTCTCTCCTGTCCCTCTTCGTCTCTCTGGAGAAAGTTCGCTTGGGATGTATTGAAACATTTTAGATTTCAAGCATGTTATCATGCTGGCAGGTTTAAGTTCTTGGTGCCCGTGCTTAATGGCAGATCCCAGTTACATTAATACGATGCTTTCTCTTTTATGCTGGATTGCTGAATTCTATATCATTTCATATTAGTTCATTCTGGCTTTCTCAGTAATTCAGTGTATCATGTCATATTGTTTGGATTATTTTCTCACTTCCTCCTCCATTTTGTAGGTCTTAATTAGGAGAATAGTGTAAGATAATTATTTAATAGGATAATTATCTCCTAGTTATTTATGTCACGTAACTAATGCTTGTGTTGCAGGTGCTACTTGGGTGTGGAGCTATTGAAATCCGGCAGTGAGGGGGGCGAATCTCTTCTGAAGTCTTTGTGGCATCACTCAGACGCTGTTATGTGTTGCTCCTTGAAGGTGTGTTTACATCTCTCTTAAGGTCCAGAGAACCCCTTTTGTCATGAGCACTTGCACTCACATTTACATTCATGCATGCTTGAATTCTTTATCTTCTCATACGTAAACTGGGATTTTACACCATTGGCTATTACAAACATTCAAATTGGGGCTTACTCGTCTGGAGCTAACAAGGATTTGGACGTACTCATGTATATAAGACTTGTAAGCTTTGCTAGATTTCTGATAGTCAAATATGAGATTTTATCAAACTGAAATTAAGCATCTTATGGGTGTACCAACAATTTGGCCCTTCTGTTGAAGTCATTATTCACCAAAAAAGAAAAAGATGTGTATAACAATTAGCCCATATTTGCTAGCAAAAACGTTCATCTCCATCGTTGGTGAAGTTAGCTACAGTGTTCATCTTCAATTTAGGATACCTTCGCGGCTTCTGATAGTTGAAATAGCTTTAGCTTTTACTTCTGTCTCAAAAAGGTAAGCTTGATTATAGATGCCCTTCTATCTTACACACGCTATGCTGCAGGCACTGCCAGTTTTCACTTTTGCAAACCAGGCAGGGCTAGACATGCTTGAAACTACCTTGGTTGCACTGCAAGACATTAGTTTGGAAAAGATATTTGATGACCATGGTCGAAAGACTCTCTGCTCAGAATTCCCCCAGATAATGCAGCAGGTCTAGCCCCCATCTTTTTGCACCTGCATTCTATTTTGTACTATAGCTTTTGTTTCCTTCGTTTTCCCCCATAAAAAGTAAAATTGATTTTAGACTCGTACAACTTTGTTTTAATTTGTTATGGTTTATTTTTGTAGGGTTTTGCTTGTCTTCAGGGTGGTATCTGTCTTTCAAGCATGGGGCGACCCGTGTCCTATGAAAGAGCAGTGGCTTGGAAAGTGCTGAACGAAGAGGAGAACGCTCACTGCATATGCTTTATGTTTGTGAACTGGTCCTTTGTGTGATATTCAGACAGTTCAAGTTACGGGACAACTATTATGTTAGCTGTTAGGCTTTAAGAAAGGAAGGATAGAAACCTTGATATGTTTTCTAATGTCTGTCTTTTGGATATTATGACTTTGGATGTTAAGACTGAAGTTAGTTCCGGACGCTTGTTCTTGATTATATTGCTTTTGCTTCTTCACGTTATAACGTGATTAGTTGGTGTTTATTATGGTGTCATTTAGTAGTTCTCTATGTGATGCTTTTTGACTAAATTCAGCTGGATTTTGGCTCTAGTTATTAGGCCTAGCGATTGTAATTTTCATGCTTGGCCCTGGGTCAATTATCTCAGTCGTTTAGTTCACTCAAAGGGTGTGTTTGCAAACATGATTTGAACCAAAGATTTTGACTGAACACTAACGATTCAAATCTTTTAGGAGAAAATACCAACAAAATTAGTTTAAGCCATAACTTTTTGGTTTGAACTAGTATTTACAAACACTCTTATTTATAAGGTATTTGAAAATGCAGTTGAAATTATAAAAATGGTTGGAATTATATTTTGTAATACCTTGTTAATGTTTGCATTGAATTGCGGCATGTCTTGTTGAGTATAAATGATACGTCTAGGCCCTCTTACAGCTCAGATTTTGGACACGAACTCGCGTGTGTGATCACACATGATGAGACCGTTTGTCGATATTTTTACAACTTGCTTCTCTTCTTACAATACATGTCTGTGCCGACCCTTTTCTTTCTCATATCTACCGTCATTTTTTTTGACCGTTATGATCATTACTTTTACAATCATATAAAACATCATGTATATCTTAATCAGAAACTTTTTTTTTTTTCCTTTTTAATGCAGAAACATGGTTTTTAATATCACCAGACAAATGTAAAATAATTGGCCTGAACTTGCGAGGTTAGTCCAAAGCAAAGCAAGAACCTTATATGCGACTGAACCGAAGAACAGACTAATATTGAACCTTTGAGGAAAGCTACACCCGTGATATAATATCAATAAATTTTCCTAGTTTTTATTTTATTTTATTTTTCTCTCTTGATGTTCGTTTTTATGTGGCTGTTATGATTTTGGATGTTAAGTTCGAGATACTTGCTCTAGCTTACGTTGCCTTTGCTTTTTCAAGTTATAACGTGATTAGTTGGTGTTATCGTCTCAATTACTAGTTCTCTACTTGATGCCTTTTTGACTAATTCAGTTGGATTGTGGCCCTTAACAATCCGTCCTCTTCTGTTTTGTATGCTTGGCCCCGCGGTGCCAATTATATCAGTTGTCTAGTTTAGTTCATTTTTTTTTTCTCCCCCTTCCCCATAATTGTGGCAATTAATTTTTTGACGTCTAGTAGACTGTCAAATGGCTCAAATTTTGGACACGAGAAAGATTGGGGGTGGTCACACAAGATGAGACCATTGGTAGAGGATCAGGATCGGTAGATGTTTAACTACTTGCCTCTCTTTATTTCTTTTGGTGGGTATGTGCAATTACCGTTGGACTATTCTTGCTATCACTAGACTACCATTTTCTTTATGATATCCCATCTTTTTTTCCTCAATCGTATAAAAGATTATATGTGTTATAAGATCATGATATATTGAAAAAAAAAAAAGCTGTGTAATCTGCTTATAGATGCACGTACGAGAGCCAAAGAAAAAGAAAGGGAAGAGCTGAACCGACGAACTTCAGCATTGATGCAATGATATTATGGCAAGAGCTAAAAGAAAAATATGCTAGAATGGGTATATAACAGAACATTATTTCATTGCTAATTAAAGAATAATATTACAACAGAGTTTATTGCCTCATCTTATGTTAATCCGATGCATGGCTTTTAGCACCAGCCTAAACGAAAAAAAATAGACTAAAAAGACTTTTAAGGTAAGACTAAAGCAAGAACCTTGCGCATAGTTGAAGCTTTTTCAACGAGAGAGACTAACAACTAAGCCTTCTTTAGAAGCAAGACAGGCATTAAGATGCTCATAATAATGCTCATAATATTTAAGCAAACTTAATGACATTATTTGATAATACTAAACTGAAGATTAGACTAAATATATTGAACGTTTGAAGAAACAACAACAGCGAGGGTTCAAGGGCAGCAAAAGAGTAATTTTGTTGCGCCAAATCCCCCACATAACCGGCCAAGGCTTCGACTCCAATTAGTCCAATAAATTACCCAAAAAAAAAAAAACTTATGATCTCCACCTCAAAAAATGCACAATGTAAGAAATAAAATCCTACAAAGGTGATCAAAAGGTGAAGACCGCAGCAAAATAATTTATAAGCATGTATTACAACACTTATAAAAAGCCCTTGGATAGAGATTAATTGTAGAAAAAACCCAACAAGGACTTCAAGAAGGTCATAGTTAACAACCTAATTAAACAGACTAATAACGACCAGGAGAGAAGAGGGTTAAAAAATACAAAACCCCACGTCCCCCTATTATGTAAATTTAACCGTTTTGGTTTTGGCAGTTTGCAAACTCGTCAAGAAGAAGTCATACTTAAATCCCTCATGTCCCTCGTGATCGCCGGGATACAACTCGAGCTCCGAGCAATCCCTCCCTTCTTAGCACCACCTTTGTGATGATCCCTAGGGCTAATGGACTTAGCCCTAATACTCCTCCCATCTAGCTTGCTCTTCTTCAGCATCTCCCTCATGGCCTCGGCCTGGAACAGCACGGGATAAGCCCTCCCGAACTTGTTGAACCGCACGCACGCGTTCATATGCGCCGCCAACGCCTCCTCCTTGTTCTTCTCCCCTCCGCTCTTCCCCAGCTCCTCCTTCACAGCCTCCGCGCACAGCCCGCACACCCACTTCCCGAGGAACTTGTCCCTCACCCGGTCGATGTACTCCGGGGTGCACTCCTCCACCATGCCGCAGCACTCGCACTTGGCATCCTCTACCTCCGATATCGGCGGCAGCGATGACTTATCCTCCATGCCCATCATCCGTGTTGCTTCCTTGCTCATGAGCTCGAACGATATGTCCGACATCGTCCGATGCAGGCTCTCTGACGACAGCCTTGGCGGCTTCGTCGGCGTCCTAGATTCAGGCGCGGTGATTGCCTCTCCATGGGGTGCCATGATGAATGTCATGAATTTAGTGCTTGAAGTTGGTGTGTTATAAAGACTTATTTTAGGCCACGTAGTAGTATATGGTGGAAATAAGTAAGTACGTAACATGGTACTCTATTTATAGTAGTCGTTTTGGGATATATGACAATGAATTTGTGTGGATCTTGGAGGCTTCCACGTCATTTGTCAATGGAAGCGTGAATTGTGCTCGTGAAGGTGCTAGATTTTTTGAGAAAGTTAGTTGAAGGGAAAGAAAGTTGGGGGGCTTTGCCTTTTTTAGGTTTGAAATAAATGTTGCATGAAATTCATGGACAATAGAAGAGTTCATTTTCTTTTCTTTTCTTTTCTATTTATTTAGTTATTGCTATTTTTTTAGAATCATTTTCTAAAATCTCCTAATGCAATTATGATGAAGACGAGGTGGTATTCGATAGGTACCATGAGTTTAGGCTTCAGGGTAGTTGGCTATATTTTTAGAAATGAGACCTGTCTTAGACAAACCTGTCTTAGACAAAGGGTCTTGGTTAATAGCTGCTTTTGAGTGAGCATGATCACATAACCTATTATAGGCCATAGATATTAAACCTATGGACCAAACAGCTTCATTAATTTAATCCCGTGATTGATATATAGTTTATTTTATTTGCCTTATTTCACACACTTAAGTCCATATACTCACAAAAATTCATCCTCAATTCTCACTATAACGACTTAGTTTCATTAAGGGTGCGTTTAGTTCGTAGTTCGAATCATTTTGCTACAGTATTTTTTCTCACAAAAATTTAAATCTTTATTCAAAATTTTTATTCAAATCTATGAACCAAACGGACTCTAAGTAACATTTTATCAAAAGCCAACAAATATTATAGCTCACTGTTAGTTGAATTTCCCAATTTTTCTTACAAGGTATTTGGAGGATTTGTTTAAACCAATTTGTTTGAATTCAACTAGTATAAAGCTTCAATAAGCTGCAGTATTTTGAACTATTTTTTTCAAACTAACCCTTCCAAACACACCTTATTGATTTTACTAAAAGTTCGTTAAGTTAGAGGTTTAGACAAGCGTTAATGTTGGGTTATTGGTTGAAGCTTAACTAATTTGTTTAGGGGTAATTATATGATATCTCTGCGCAGAAAAGGGGCTTTAAAGTTGGGCCACATTCACGTGTGCGCTAATATAGCCATAGACAAGGTAGGCACAATTTAAAACTGAACTTTCGGCAGAATAAAACTTGAAAGAAAAAGAACTGCTTCATATGAGCTTCCCTCACAACCATGCACTACTCCGCCTTCACGAGCTCATATAAATCAATTATATCAGAAAGACGTTTCGTTGAGGTTAGGTACCCACAAAAAAAAAAAAAAAAGGAAAACTAAATTCATAAATATTATTGATTAAGTAAAGGAAGAGTAGTCTTCATGAAGTCACAGCTATGTCATGTTAAAAAGCTGGTACTCTGTACATATACATATATATGTGTGTGTGTATATATATATATATATATATGTTGGTTTTTCTTAGGACGGCGACCTGTATACAAACCTAACTTTCTACCTTTAGAAAGGTGGTGGTGACGGGTCAGGCCTCAAGTGGGGTTGTTGAGTTGCTATTTGTGGTCGTTTTCATGTGACTTGACAGCGCAAGAACATAAAAAAAAATCTTTGCTTTTGGGCTTTGGTGGGTTCTGGACCAACAATGCACGTCCGAGAAACTCCATGAAGCCCAAGGTTGATGGGTTTTTACATATGACCGGGGACCGAAGACAAAGTGAAAATGGCAGATCCAATAGGAAAACACATGACACGGGCATTATTGTGTCTGCCATAGAGTCAATTGGAGAAATACTTTTTTCCGGCATCGTTTTTAATTTTATTTCTTTTATGAGAAAGTTAAAAGTATATTATTTTTAAAAAATATAAAGACATAATTGATTTGAAATATTTTAAGTTAAAGTGAGATAAACAAGTATTATTGAAGGGTATTTTGACCTTTATACTTTAAAAAGTGGTATGAATCAAAAGAAAAAAAAGATCATAGAAACAATAATGAAAATAAAGAAATGGTATGCCATCTAATTTACTTGTGTTTTCTTTATATAGTTGGCTTTGTATTTCGAGGACTATACTAGTATAGAAGGAGTGCTAACCAACTCAAACGGACATTTAGCTATGTAATCTTGTAAATCTATTTAAACTTATTATTTTATATGTATACCTTTTACGTTACCTTTAAAATCATGGAACTGAAATTTCTATGATTTGAGCTTCCCATGGTGCAAGTAAATGATCTTAAGGAGCTCTAGGAGGCGATAAATATGTCTACCATAGTTATGCTACGTATATAACCAACATTGTTTATGTAGTTTCTGATCCGTCATTTGGCAACCATGACGTGGCTTTCGAATCCTTCATCCTACGACATTGTGGGGATGAAAATGTTGCCCTGATAAAACGGTAACGTTTGATTATAGAAAGAAGTAGGAAACACCGTAGTATAGACCAATCATATCTAACATAACATCATCTTCAATGCAAATGTTAATACGAATGTTATATGACTCAACAAAATGATAGTTAAGTAGATATTGCAATTTAGCGTATGTTATAATCAATATCAAATTTATCACCAGGTTTAGCACATGTCAAAATTATTACCAAAAATAGTATTGTATTGTGGTGTGATTTTCCTATTTAAATACTAAAATTTGGTATAAACATACCAATTTAATATTGCATTGAAGATTTTTTAAGGAAATTATAAAGCAAAGGAAACAACTGCATATACATTAATGAATTCACAAAAGGAAAATGAAGGCTCCGGCTTCGAATCACAAAATAAACAAAGAATAGAATCGCAACGCCCATGCACATAATGATCAAATCAAAAAGAAGTACAAGGCAAAGTAACATGGCAAATTCATTCCGAAGGTTGAAAAATAAACTTACTAGGACTTGTTTATTATATTGTATTGTATTTTTTGTATACAATACAACGCGGTGTGTCAAACATGCTCAAGGAATTAACAGCAAAGATTAGACCATACCTAAGTTCTTGAGCCTATAAATAAGGAAAGGTGACTAAAACTTTGTCATTTTATTTCTTGTTTTTTTTTTCAAAATTATTTTTGACTTGAGCGTCATAGGGTTTTTCATATGGTAATAAGTTTCTAAAAGAATGAAAGTAAGGAGATGTTGAAAATTGTAGCTTAGATCGGTATGGGAGAGAAAAGAGATAGAACCATTTTAAGCTGAGAAAGATTAAAACTCTCATTAATAACGTGTTAAACAGCCTAAATACATTGACCTATTGAAGTCTACTTATGAAAACCGTACACATGTCATTTGACAGTCCAACTAACGGCAAACGGACTTCATTAATAACCAAGTAACTGACTAACAAACTTATCACTTTCTCTCGTATGCAAGAAACCTATTTCTTTGTGAGCAATCTTATTTAATATAACCCCGTTACTAACAAAACATTAAGTCCTAGGCTAAAAAGTGCACTACGTATTAGATTAGAGCCCATTGTTTTATTAGTAGTTAGGTTATTATCTCATGGGGATGAAATATATTTTTCTTTCTCTAAATTTTAGAGTTTTAGAAAAAATCAGAGGTCAACAATTATGCGAATAAGAGTTATTGGAAGTTGGACAAGATCTTCACAAATAGTGTATTCAAAATTTCTTTGGTGGTATAAGAACTTCTATTAGTGATGTACGTTTTAAAATTATTAGATTTAATTAAAATTATGTTTTTTTTGTCTTTTGTAGAATCGATAACTAAAAGAGGGATACCCATGCATGGGTTTGTTTTTTTTTTTTTTGTTCCCACAAGAAAAATTGCATATTATATTTGGGATAAATAAAAATTTTGATGAATTTAACGTCGTTTTTTTGCCAGCTACTACGGCTCGGCTAATGTGCATAAATATCATTATCTTCCCTGTCGTGAGCTTTCATGTCGGACCGTACTGCTTACTCTTTAGGAATTAGGATGTTCAATTGAAATCGTGAGGTCCAACCCAAGACAAACTCTTGGCCCAAACCCAATCCAAATTCAAAGAAATAGTGCCTTTTTTTTTGTTTTTTGTTTTATTTTTGTTTTTTAAAAAATATAAAAGGATAGTACGTTAAACTGAACATGCTAAGCAAACTAAAGCTAAAAAAGCTTAAAAATCTCAGGTTATATAGGGATGTCAAAATGCGCTGGTCCTAGTAGGTTGGTATGTGAGAGGCATGTTAAAAACTAACCACACCATGATACAACACAATTATTAAATAAGTCTAACCTATCGTACTATTAAATGGGTTGAGTTTGGTGTAATTTTTGGACATAAAACATGTTAAGGGCAAGGCACAATAGGGCTCCATACGAGCACGAGCACGAGCACTTTAAAAGCACAATTGAGGTCTAATAATAAACATGATTAAAATATGCAATCTAAAACTAATTTTACTAATATATTTTATATTTTTATAAATATTTTTTATTAAGAAGTTCTAAATTTTTAATAGATTTGATTAAAAAAGAAAAAAAATAAATAGGTTTTTTGTTGTTGATAAATTATCAACTGTTAATATATACTTACCCTTTTTTATTTATATGAAAAATTAAATAATAAAGATCACATCGTTCAAGATTTCACTGATTCTTAGAAAAAGGTTTTTTGATAAATAATGCACCTTTATTTACAATTTAGTGTTTTTATTTTTATTTTTTTGTAAATTTAATATTAGGCAGAAAAAAATACATTAAAAGTTAAAAGTATGATAAAAAACACAAACATCAATATAGACACAAATACAATCCAAACATTTTAATAACGTGGCCTATTAATAAATGGGTCATAGATTGTACTTAACGTTATAAAAATTAATTAAGATGGGCTTAATAAGACACAATAAATAAAATAAGCATGTCCATACACCACATGAGACACGTTTGGGCTAAATTAAATAGGCTAATACACGCATCTCTACTTGGATACATTGAAAGCATGTGTTGTACGCTCGTGTACCAATCAATCATACAAACAACAATTATAGTAGCAATAACATTCAAAATTACAATATTACCCTTCTTCCTTCCATTCCACTCCATACCCTCCATCTTCCCCTTTATATACCAACCTCCTCCTCCTTCCTCTCTTCAACCCAATCCCACAACAACAACCAAAAAAAAATATATATTGCACCCTCTCTCTCTAAACACAAAACAAAAAAGAAACTCTCTGTCTAGAAAAAAATGGAACAAAATCTACCGGTGATAGCGAAGAGAATATGGGGGATAGTACGGGTGGTGTACTTCATGCTAAGGAAAGGCATAACCTCAAAACGAAAGCTCCTCCTCGACCTCAACATGATCATGAAGCGCGGCAAGCTCGCCAGCAAAGCCGCCCTCTCCAACCTCATGACCTTCCACGTCGGCAGTTCCTCCTCCTCCTTCCGCCGCTCCTCCGCAGACCTCTCCGCTGGCGCCATCCCCGTCGGCGAGTACGAGTTCAGCTGCAGCAACACCCCTAGCTACGGCCCCTTCCACTACCTCACCTCCTCCAAGCACCACCGCCGCCACGCGCACAACTTCTTCGCCTGCGCCCACGCGCCGTCCACGCACGACGACGACGACGCCGCCTCCAATGCCATCAAGGCCGTCCTCGAGATCCTCAACAACAACGATCCCGCCCTCGCCGCCGCCGTCGAGGCCTCTCCGGCCCTCCCCGGATTCGGACGGAGCCCCGCTGTCGTCCGGCAGCTGAGGATCTCCGACTCGCCGTTCCCGCTGAGGGAGTCCGACGACGTCGACAGCCGCCAAGTCGACGAGGCCGCCGAGGAGTTCATTAAGAGGTTTTACAAGGACTTGAGGCAGCAAGGGAGGAGCATGGCCTACTAGGGCATTTTATTAATTAAGATTAATGTGGAAGTTTAAGTCGTAATTATTTGGTTCGCCAAGTCAGGGTCGTCGCAAATAATAATTAGTCTGCTCTTTGTTAATCTTGTTGATAAACAATAAACGCATGCATAATTATTTTTCCTTGTTTTTTACGTCATGTAGTAGCACTAAATCGTAATTTCAATGTTCTCGGAGAACTTGCATGTGTTCTGTAGTATCCAATTGTGGGAAAGAAAAAAAGAAAAAAGAAATCTGTAATGAGTGAGAGAGAGTAATGTATACAGCGGTTCCAGAAAACATTTGTAGCCTTATAAATGAATTATTATGGATATTTTAGATTTTTCTTCTTCTCAGAGTTTTGTACTTTCTAATATCTTTTAGATAGTACGGAGTAATCTTTGGAAGATTTTTTTTTTTTTGGGTTAAGTTGAAACTTAATAATTAGAAGGAACAGGATGATCGTCAATAAAGAAAGGCAATACTGAGAAAAATTAGTACTATAAGGTTCAGCCGAAGATACTAGTCCGTACAGGAATGAATTAGGTATATACCAAGCAGAATGTTGGAATGTTCTATAAAGAAATTAGAAGAAATTATGAAGAAGAAGGTCCTTGATAAGATTTTTATAAGTTTAATCTCTTCTTTAATTCACTACTAATTAGGAGAAATTATGAACTGTTCAGGCTCCTCCGTTTTTATTTAATTTGCTTGTTAATCAATTAGATTTTCCTCCTGCTTTGATTATTTTAAATCTGGCTAGCTAGTTAGCACTATTTATTTATTTATTTATTTATTCTTGTTTTCTCAGCGGTCTCACACTTCAATTTGTAAGGGTCAATTTAGGTTGACATATCATTGTAACAAGTGTAGGTAGGAAAATTATTGACAGGTTATGGAAATACCATATTGCCCTTTGTATCAAAATTTATATTAGTATTTGTGGCTTTTACAGCCCCAGTACCACTTCCATTAACATGTCCGGATGTGCTTTTCCACTATGTAAAAAAAGACTCAAAAGTGACCCCAATAGCTGGCCCCCCCCTAAAATAAAATCAACTTTTTTCAACTTTTTCCTTTTCTCCCTTTTTTTTTAACTTGTTTTTCCCTAATTAATTTTTAATTAGAAACCTACTTTTAGTTTAAGTTGGTAATTGGCTACTCCGAAGATTGTATCCAGAGGCAATATGCCCAAATATGAAATATAAAATGAAGTTATAATAATATTCATGGGCTTTGCAAATCTATTTGTTTACCAGAAGTGACTAGCTACTACAACGGAGCAGATTTTATGGCTAATCTCTAACATATTTTAAATCCACAAATAATGAAAGTTTATTTAAAAAGTTCCGATATTAAGAATCCAGATAGTGGTCATAAAAGTTGTCTACAAATAAGTACGTAACTATAATTTATAGTGATTAATGTAGATGAATGCATTAGCAGAACTCAGTAATTAACATATTATGACTACTAAATTTTTGTAAAACTTTTCTAGTAAACGTTTCGGGAAAACTCAATCAACATGCCATGCCATGGTTGTAAGCATAACTTAATAGATAATTTTATACTCGACTTTATTATAAGATGTAGATCAGTAATCTTACTACTTAGTCGATGCTCAAAATAAACAAGATTGATGTCCCACGATTCATTTAGCAAATTGTGGATTCGGTGTGACGGATCAAATAATGGATTTTTACTGTGTTCTCTCTAATTTTAGCATGAACATGGGTACTCTGCCTAAGAAATGATACGTGTGTGTGAGTATATATATAATCAGCTAGCTTAGTTGATGAGCTTGAACATTATAACAAGCTGTCGTTGATGGTTTTCAAAAACATTGATATGTTTTGGAGATAGATTCCATTTTCAAACTGTAGCTAATAATTTTTCAAAAAAACTAACGAACAAATTTAATACTGGATCTAATCTGACTTGGTAAAAGCGTACTTTTTCTTCTTTTTTTTTTTTTTCTATATTAATTTTTTGAACTTCTTTCGTGCTAGTAAATATCCAACTCAATCCAGCAGAACAGAAAAGAAAAGGTCTATGCATGTACCATGCATCAACATGCTCACACATATCACACATGTAAATTAATATTAATTTTTTGGGTGCTTTGTATATGCGTGTTTTTGAATAAATAATTGAATATTCATATTTGGACAAACTTAAATTATTCAATGAACAGCTATCGTGAACAGGCCACCGCATCGTTTGACCACATGTAGATCGGTTAAAATTATTTGGGAGATAGTTCTAAACATCGTTAAGTGTTTAACACTTGTGCATATGTACTTTTAAACAATTTTAATTTAAGAACTAGTCATGGAACTTTACACTAACTTCACTTCAATTTCTAGTTTTTAAACGTCTCAAAATTAACCGTTACTTCTATATTAAAATTTGGATGGAATAGATCGTCCAAATATAAAGGCCCTATTTAGTATTGTTTTTAGAAATGTTTTTATATATTTTTTGAGACAAAAATTATAAAAACGCTTTCAGTATAATTTTTTAAAAATTTTTATTTTTTAAAATAAAATTATTTTCATCTATTTTAAAAGCACTACCAAACGAGCTTAATATTTTCACCAACTTTTAAGGCTGGATTAACTGTGGCATTTATTTTCTGTTCTTCTTAATAGTACGCTCGAGCATTAACAATCTACCACACGCTGCTCAAGTCTTGTTTTTCATTTTTTTTACCAATTAGTTGCAACAGGATTAATTTTGTCACACCAAAATAGACTGAGGGGATTTAGTATATTTTAAACATTACAGACGAAGTGGGTGTTTGAAAGAGTGGTGAGAACCACTTTTACTGTAACATGTGAGAACTTTTTACTGTAACAAATTTTTTTATTGTTATTATAACATGTGAAAATTTTTTATTGTTTATAATTAAGATTGTGGTGAGAACCACAAATATCTAACATCACCTAAGTAAGAATTTATTTTAAAGCTTGGAGATTATTTTGTAGAGTAATCCTAATCCAACCTCGAGCCTGCCATCCATATAAAAGAGGGCAACATCTCACCCCTTGTATGATTGAAGTGACATGAGCACAAGGGAGAGCAAGATTAAATCCAACGCCCAATCTTCTAATGCCATGTGTCCCCAAGAGACCAACATTATTACTTTGTGACTCCATAATTATGCGATGGCTCCAAATCCGTTGTTGTCAATCAAATTAATTGAATAATTATAGTGGGGAAAATTTAAAGTAATTGGCTTGCTATTTCTTGTGGGCAAAGATGTTTTGCTTTTGCTTAGCGGAGTTGAGAAGATGGTTCAATTACAAGTCGTTTCAAACTTTTTTTTTTTTTTTTTTTTTTTATAGTTGGCGGTACATAAGGCTCCCATAAAGCCAAAAGTTTAGGTAATACGTTAGGTGACAATAAGAAATTTGAAGCCGAAGTGCTATACAGATGTCACTTTTTGAACTCGCTTTTGGCTTTGTTGTTGACGTGCTTTTTTCATTTAAGAATTACTATAGCGAATGGCTGATTTTCTACTAATCTTGTGTTTAAAAAGTGTGATTAAAACTGATAGGTTATCTAATACATAGATTTAAAAACCAGTTATTATAGTTCAAGTTGTTAAAGTTGTTTAAAATGATATTAGCGTTTGATAAAGCAATAATTATGTTAGTTTAAACTATAAAGACAATTTTTAAACAGATAAAACCGTAAAAATCTAAACTTTACCCTTTAAATTTACACTGTTTGAATTATTTTTTATAATAAAATATATTCTTATTTTCATTTTTTTTACATAAACTATAGTTTTACAAATACTGGTTCTTGTTTCAAACTTGATGTGATGTTTTATTCTCATTTTAAACTTTTATGTTTAAATTGTCAGTTCAAAACCACATTTTAAACTATAAAATTTAGAAAATATAGTTTAAACCATAAAGTTCTAAACACACCATTCCAAACCCGCTACCAAACGAACCAAACTTTTGAATTGAAAGAGCTTTACAAGCTCACTTTTGTAGGATATAATAACTTTACACTATAACAACAAAAAAATTTAGTTAGAATTGATTCTATCAAACACCACACCTATTATTTTTTTATGGACTAGTCTTTTATTAATCTCTCTATTATTTTGTGAAAACAACTTTTATGTTATCTTAATACAGGGGAAAAAATATCTTACAGCTTCGCACGTGGTACGCGTGTGGAACTCAGCTGTCAAAGGAGAGGAAAGAGTTCTTTCAATCATGGGAGTCTTTGGTGCCACTTGGACCAATTCTATTGCTTAACATGGTTGCATGCATAAAACAAGAAAGTTAAAGTAACGCAGGGGAGGAATTTTCCTCAAAAAAAAAAAACGCACATTCATAGTTTTTTGAACTAAAAATTTGTCATCAGATTGCATATATTATCAAATTCAAAACATAATTTAAATTTAAAATTTATAAACACGTGTATAACACTCGCTTGAAAGAAATTATTGTATAAAGGTGTACAAACCCTGATATGTTAGCAATTTAGCAAACTTTGATAGCTTTTGCATTTTCAGCCCTTGAATAAGTAATCTATCTCAGGAATATAATTAAATCAATCTCTCAATTTCGCAACTTAATTTGTTAACAAGAAAATGAGAAACCTGGTTCGTTCACTTCTTCGTTGTTTTACCAATCACACGAGTTCAAAATAACTGATATTGAGCTTCAAGAAAAACAATTGTAATTGTTATTATCAAAATTAAGTAATCTTACTTCTGGTTTGAGAGGCCGGTTTAAACTGACGTTGACAAAGTCAGTTCTAACTAAAATTTTTAGTTTGATACAGTGTAAAGCTCTCAAATGCTATAATAATAAAAAAAAGTGAGCTCTAATGTAAAACTTCATACGTTACAGTTTTTAGTTTAAATGTTTCAATTCTAACAATACTTTCCAAACACATGAGTTGAAGTTCAAACCGCAATGTATGTTTAGACTATTTAAAAAACCTTCAATTCAAATAAATTTGTAGTTCAGAATAAGTTCAAACTAACCGACAATCTAATCATTAGTTCAAAGTAAGAAGTTGATTCAAACTAATTTATAGTTTAAACTTTATGGTTCAAATCAAATTACAGAACAGATTTTATTAAAACCGAGTAAGTTTGAAAATGCATATTCTTTGTTCTTTTCAAAATGTAGGATTCAACCTACACCCTTCCTAAGTCAATCTCTCCACCGCACATTATCCCACGTGGTTTTACCTAGTGGTTTACAATTAAAACTCAACTTTTGGATTGTAAAATGTCATATGCTAAAAGCAAGGGTACTCAAAATATCTTCTGCAGGTAGCTTAATAGTTTATCCCTGCTCACACTACACATGCCGTATGTTGTTGCACATGTGAACTCTACTTTTCTGTAATTTATTTAATCAATAATATAAAAAAAAAATCTGCAAATAATCAGATCGACCAGGATAACTTTTAAGGGACCATTGATATTTCTAAGAGTCGTGTTTAAACGGTGGGTTGGATGGAAAAGACAAACATATATAGCTTCCACAAGATCAATTTTTTATATAGTCTCCAAGAAATTCTCAAGATTTGCGATTCAATAATTGGACCTTATTAAGTTTTTTAATTTGATAATTAATGCAGACTTTTGCCCTCCTCCGTGATTTCTTTGAAAATTTAGTCAATGTATATTTTTAAATGGGATTTTGTCCTAATTACTTGGAAGTAGTGGACTACTGATCGGTCACAATATTAAATACGTGACTAGAAAAAAGAAAGAGCAAAATAAAAGCAAAATACACCTTGATACGGAATTGGAACAAATAAGGTGGCCACGAACAATAAAATAAAAAAGAAACATAAATTATGTTTAGTTTATGATAGACAATTGAATAATTAATACAACTGAAGAATATCGACTGACCAGATAAATCTCAAATAACCAAATTTTTTCTCTGGCTAGGATGATTCTATACTTTATAACATATATATATATATATATATATTATATATACACACACAAATGCCTAAATCCAGCTAGCATTCTCACATGTAATCAATTTTATTTTGCCCTTTCAAAGAAACTAATTAAATAATTTATTCATGTTTCCAAAGGAAAAAGGAACAAATTCAAATACACGTAACATTGTAACGTGTTTCGTATCAACGTGCCCATATAATTAATTCGTGATGAACAAATAATGCTTGATGTAAGTTTACCGTGATTAGCTATTGCACTTGCATAAGCATTTTAAATATTTTTGTTCCCGTATGCTATTGTAGTTGTAAATTAAGCTCGGAAATTTAAATTCCTAAAGTAAGTGAGTACACACACATATAGGCCCCATAACGTAATATAAAGAAGGAAAAAAATAACTTAAACGGTTTTTTAACGTAACATCAATATTAGATAGTGCAACAATAAGGAATTAATCATCTAAAGATTATTACATTTTTGCAGCGTCAATATACTTGAACATAAAATAGTGTTACATTAAGAAATTTAATCATTCAAAGATGGTTATGACTCTCAACATCAATGTTATGTTAAATGATTGTTTTGTTACGTTTGTTTTTTAGTTTATTTTAAGGACATTTCATCGAAGAAACCCTAAAAAAGCCCTCCATAAAGGGTTTTGCATTTTAATTAAAATGTTATACAAGCCAAACCAAATTAAAGAGTTACTCTCATCGTTCTTCAAAAGGAGAAAAAAGGGAGTTGCTTTCACTCCGCGTAGGGATAAAGTGCATCCTCGTTCTTATAAATTGCTTGTACAAGTTAATTGAAAAAACAAAGAAAGAAAAAGAAGCCGTTTACTCAATGTGCTCCAATACAAATTATATTAGAAAAAGGCATGTCAAGATTTTATGGCGCACGTTGAATAGTACTTTATAGAATTCTATGTGCCTGCGCAGAGCAACTAAGATTAGTTAAAACAACTAGCTTTTTTTGGCGGCATGCTCGAAGGTGGTAAGTTGGGCTACCTAAAGTTAGCATTTTACTTTGTAAAGTTTCAATTTCTTTCATGCTAAGCTTTCTCTCTATCACCACCCACAAACAAAAAAGAAATTAAAAACGGCCTCTTATAATAATTCAAGCACACTCTGCCTTCACTTTCCAAAACCCTAGTGCAACGTCCCAATTTTGCATCTGAACTTTGAGCACTCGTAATATTTTACATCTCTCTCTTGGCATGTGTGTATATATATAACGAAAAATGTTAAAACTAAGACTATTTGATCTAGTAGAGTAGGCCTTTTAGGAAGGCTGCAGGTTCAATCCCGTCTTGTATAAAAAAAAATGTTAAGCGGTTTGATATTTATAGTATTGGACAACTTGACAAAGGTAGGACCGATTGAGGCATACTTAATACTGCATATCTATCATATCAGAAACAATTTTATTTATAACCTATGGCAACAACCATACTTCTATTCATGTAACTACATATGTCATAATACTAGACATATGTGAGATTAATTATTGGTTCTCAGTTCTCTATTTTACCGTATGGTGAAACACCGTGATGTTACATGTCTGCCTTTGATCTTATCAAGTACTACAGAAGAACATTTAAAGATAATATTTATGTCTGTGCGGTCAAGGTGTATAAGAATTTGTATAAAATTTTACTTGATAGCTCAAGGCTAGGCACTAATCATATTAATGGAGTGATTACATGATTATATATACGTAGAAACTGAATGTACTATAGATAGGCATAATTTTTTCTTAACATCTTGAACGGATATTGTACTATAGAGTTTTCAATATATATAGTAGCAGACATTTGTTGGTAAAATACATTGCTGACTTTATTGAATAATCAGATATTTTTTGCACTTATAATATAACAGGACGTTCATTTATCAATTTTATTTATTTATATAGACATATATATATATATATATATGTATACTGTAACACAACGTCGTTAAGACCTTCCAAAATCTTCATTAAAAAAAAGGGAAAAAAGTAGTTTAGAAAATGACCTGAAGAAAGAGGTGGTACTTGGTGGAATGGCAACCGAAGTGCTCAATTATTGTACCTTCTCTTATGCACTAATCATCTTTCTCTCTCAGATATGCCAAGAGGAAAAAAAAAAAAAAATCATACCATGATATTAATTTTGTCACACAGGACTTTATGAATGCTCTAGAGCATTGTCAATATTCATGAAAGAGACTTATTGTGAGTGCACTTGGCAATCAATGCTAACCTTTCAGTTTAATTAATTACAGATTAACCAACAAGTAACATTTACAAGTCAAAGCCATTTTATGTCACGCTTTTTTTTTGACAGAAGTCAAAGAAGTTTAATTTAAATTACTGTGTGACTAATTTACAAAAGTAAGAGTTTAAAAGTAATTCTTTTACCATTCACAATTTGTATTACTCCCATCTAAACGCTGCACTTGGCTTTCAAGAAGGGCATGCTTTACCTTTTAATTTTCAAAAATGAATAAGCAAACAAAAAGCTATATGAATTAACTTGAAAAAAGTGGTTTTGCCTCGCCTTTTGGTTCCACATTATCGTGCATTTTAAAGGTGAAAAAGGGAGTTTGGACTTCATGCTTTTTTGGCCACTTAGAAAACGTTATAATTTGCTAAACAACCACTAAGCCAAAAATATGTGGTGCCCAAAATCTAGTGCTCATCTCGACTTTATTAAATAAGTAAAATAGAAAGTTTTGGTTTTTCTTTACTCACTAAAGAAGGTCTGTTGGGGTTTGAGGTGGCAATTTCCAATACATATAAACTCTTTATGAAAATTTAAAAACCGTCTTTTATTTAGTTATTTATTTTATTTCTTAACCATGATAATGGCCTCTCATGAGTGGTGAGGCATGGCCCTTAGATTCCCTTCGAGAGTCAAATAGTTTACGTACGGAGGGCTCTGATAAACACATGAAATTCTAGTGTCTCTCTCTTTTCCAACCTAATTAAGGAAAAAAAATATAAGAAATTAAAAAAGGACTCAATCCCAAAATATTAATAATAATGCAGTGTCTATCTATTTATAAAAAAATTAATTATCTATTACAACTGTACTTGTCTATGAAGATTCACGCACATCGATCGTTTGGGATTGACATGAATCTTCATTCCGCTCAAGAAAGGCATTTATGTTTGGTCACTTTTTCGTTTTCTTGTATTAAAATTATAGGATTCCATTAAACAAAGAATAAAATTGCTCTGTCCTGAAGTTTGTTCACTATTATATTCTAATTCTCATAATAGCGTAAGGCAAGGTTCCCTCTTTACAAGTTATTCAAAGGTGCACGTATATACATGTATAAAAAAATAGTTTTATTTAAGCTATAAAGTTACGCCTAACTTCATCATAAAACTTACATATATGCTTAAATCCCAAAGGATTGAAAAGGAAAAACAAAAAATTAGATGATATAGTCTTAAAAGGGGGGAACTGGTCTATGGTTTTTAGAGGAGCTCCAATTTGAAACGGGCTAAGTGGGTCGACATAGGGCTTGTCCAAGTCCCACCCCAAGTCCTCAGACTAGACCGGGCTAAAGATTTATACTCAAAATATAACCGAAAAGCCTGATTAGATATATATTAAAAAATTTTGAGAAAATTACATGTCATGTTACACTTTTAAAAATTGTGTTTATTAATGTCACACTTAGAAAAAGTTATGTTGCTTTATTATTCATATTTCATATTAAGTTTTGCTACAAATAAACTTGTGTGATATTTATATAAAGTAAATATTAAAAGATGATATTTATAAAAATTCCTTATTAAATGCTACCCAACCAAACCCTAGACTCCATGCAGCCTTTGAGTCAATTGGGCCTCTCTTTTTATTAATTGGGCAAGACTAGTTGACTTTCTCTTTTGGCCCATATGTGCCAGGTCAGACAGTCCAAATTGACAACTCTAGTGGTGCTGTAGTCTGAGCCAGTTGTCAGGCAGCCGAACTAAGTAAAACAATATAAAGTCAACAACCTTGACAGGCTATAACGATAGCAAAGGCACACAATAATTAGAAACGACAGTAAAAATTTACATATGACAATTTTTTTTATCTTTGAAGGAGACAACTTATCTTTTTGGCGGCATAAAATACAAAAGAAGAAGAACACGAAAAGAAATGACAGCGTTCACAACAGATGATTGCGTCTCCCCCAAAAAGATGCACCATCTGAAGCAACAACGACAATAAGAGACGATAACATTCATAAAATGAAAATATGTAAGATGACAATGCTTGATCCAAACATCGATCAACTTTAAACTCGATATATAACAGTGAATGCATACAGAAAATTATCATGTATACATCAAGAATAGGAAAAACAACAAAGTCATATGAAACACACAATTTATTGACACGACAATCTTGTTGGAAAATAATTTTCATGTGGGCCTACATATGTAATTAAATGTGTTGTTTAACGCTATCTTAAGGTAAAGCCTAAATTAAAGCGATATAATTAAGATAAAGTTAAAAGGCTTTTTTGGGTATTAATATAACGTATGGGTTATTATTATTATTATTTTATATGTGTGGATACCAATTTGTAATTTTCAGATTTTATGATGGACAAACCTAGAAATACATTAAAATAACTAAAGAAAGTTATTTATTCTAGTTATGGTCCCCAATTTTCATACGTATTATTTCATTCAGAAAGTTTAAAGAAATCTCTGCTTCTCTGAAATCCCATATTTAGAAAAGTTTCAAGGAATACGTATTGGATTGGAAGACAATAACCCACAACGATCCAAAATCATGAATCAAGGTATGCTTCCGCTGTGGCGTCTGGCGCGACGTACTCCCTCAAGCCTCCATAGGATCCACCTTACGGGGCCCCGGACTTATGGCTCTTATTGGTAGACCATCCCTGTGCCGCCCACTCATCCATACTATCCCCTCTGGGGCCCTCTGGCCCCTCAGGGTTTTTCTTTCGCATCTTTCGGGTTCGAACCTCAAACCCCCCTTAAGAGGTTCTTATTTCCTTCTCGAGTACCAATTAAGCTACTAGCTTAATTGGTACTCGCGAAGGAAATAAGAACCTCTTAAGGGAGGTTTGAGGTTCGAACCCGAGGGACGCGAAAGAAAAACCCTGAGGGGCCAGAGGGCCCCAAAGGGGACAGTATGGATGAGTGGGCGGCACATGGATGGTCTACCAATAAGAGCCATAAGTCCGGGGGCCCCGCAAGGTGGGTCCTATGGAGGCTTGAGGGAGTACGTCCGCGTCGGATGCCACATCCGCAATCCAAAATGATTTCTTTCAATGATTTGACATGAACGATCTTGGTAGATTATGATTAAATTTGTTCCAACAAGTGGCATCAGAGCGATTTCATGTTGAGTCATTGAGAAATTTTTTCTCAAAATTTTGGCTGAATATTTGTATTGGAAACAATTATGGATATTTGGTTTGTTAAATATGGATTCATTAATATATAGATGTGTATGTACGTTTGTGGAATTAATAATGGCTACAATTACTTAAAAGGATTCATTAACACACATGTACATTTGGATTCAGTTTTTTATGGATTCACGATTTGAAGGAAATTGTTGATAATGGGTTAAGTAACCCGTGGGGTTACCGGCGGCAAACTCACTGCCGTCGGCAAGGAATTTCAGACGAGACCCTTAAGCCTCGCAGGAGAGGGAGAGACACGGCCTCGGGCTGCAGCAGGCATGAGAACAGTGGCCAAAAACAGCTGTATAAGGAGAAAAAAAAAAGTCAAAACTGGGGTTGTTTTTTTTTTTGGGTTTCGCCGGATGCTTGCTGTTCCGCTGCCAACGCCGGCACCTTTAGGTGCGACCGTGAAGTCCCGTCGATGAAGTCTCCTCCAACCGCCTGGCGTCAATATTAATCGGCCCAAAGAAAGTTTAATATTTGGCCGAATTAAATTTATATCTGTGGTGATAAATATGTAACAATTATATATTTATTTTTGGCATATGAATACTAAGTAGATCCAAAGATTAGCTTATTGTTCGACATGATTTATTGTTAATATTTGATCACTACACCAAGAATACCACTCAATTTTTGGGTATAACTTTAAATTCAAATTGTGTTTTTAGATTATTAATATTATCAAATTAATTGATTGAACCAATAAGCTGCCAAGTAGCCTCTTTTGTGGATGTTAATTAATTTGTGATATTAAAATGATTGTGTGAATTTAATTCATGCGAATATCAATCAGCCCAAAGGAAGTTTAATATTTGACCGAATTAAATTCATACCTGTGGTGATAAATATATAACAATTATATGTTTATTTTTAGCATATGAATAATAAGTAGATTCAAAGATTAGCTTATTATTTGACATGATTTATTGTTAATATTTGATCACTATACCAAGCATACCACTTACAAGTTAATATTTCTGTCTAAAGACTAAATATTAATGTTGTTATAGGTGTCTTGTGATGGGATTAACCATTGTTTGAATTTTATTGGTTGTTTTATGTGAACTCTTATGTGAATATGTGATTTTGTTCTTTGTTCAGCTATAGCATCATCTTCCTCGAAATCTGCAAGTGTTAATTCCATTCCTATGCTGAATAGGACTAACTTCAAGGATTGGAAAGAGAATGTGTTAATCGTTCTCGGTTGCCTAGATCTGGACTTAGCCATAAGGGTTGAACGTCCCATTATTACGGATTATAGTTCCGCTGAGGATAAAAAGAAACTTGAAAGATGGGATCGTTTTAACCGAATGAGTTTGATGATTATTAAGAGAGGCATTCCAGAAGTCTTCAGGGGCACTATGCCTGATGAGGTCACTATAGCCAGGGGTTTCCTTGAGGCCATTGAGAAATGCTTTGCAAAGAATGATAAGGCTAAAACAAGCATGCTTTTAGCGAGCTTGATTTCAACGAGGTACAAAGCAAAATGAAACATAAGGGAATACATGGACATGTCTCATCTGGCTTCAAAACTAAAGACACTAGATCTAGAAATTTCTAAGGACCTTCTAGTGCATCTTGTCTTGATTTCTCTTCCTGCACAATTCAGCCAATTCAAGATCAGTTACAACTGCCAGAAAGAGAAATGGACTCTTAATGAGTTAATTTCTTATTGTGTGCAAGAGGAAGAAAGACTAAAGCAAGAGAAGACTGAAAGTGCTCACTTGGCTAGCACCTCTAAGGACAAGAAGAAGAAAAGAAAGAAGAGTAATGAAGCTGTAAAAGGTCCAGCACAAAAGAAACAAAATGGATAAAAACGACGGAGATGTTGGTTGTTACTTTTGTGGTAAACCTGGACACATGAAGAAGGTCTGCACCAAGTATCATGCTTGATGTGCAAAGAAAGGTATGTTTCTCAATTTGGTTTGTTCTGAAGTTAATTTAACTTAAATGCCAAGGCACACTTGGTGGTTTGATTCAGGTGCCACTACTCATATAAGTGTGTCTATCCAGGTTACCTCAGCTACCGAAAGCCAATTTATGCTGAAAGATTCATCTATGTGGGCAATGGCAAATCGATAAAAGTTGAAGCAATAGGGCACTTTAGGTTCTTATAAAGTTTCGGTTATTATTTGGATTTGAAAGACACTTTTGTTGTACTGTTGTTTAGGCAGAATTTAATTTCTATTTCTGCTTTGGACAAATCTAGACTCTACTGCTCATTTGGAAATAGTTAGTTTATTTCTATTTCAAATGTTATTGGTATCGGTTCTTTATCATTTCAAGATAACCTATATTTGCTTGATACAGTTGTTTCTTATAATGTAACCTTGCATGTTAGTTCTCGTGGTATAAAACGTAAATTAATCGATGAGAATTTTGTTATATTATGGCATAAGCGATTAGGACATATTTCAAGGAAAAGGATGGAAAAGCTTGTGTCAAATGGAATTTTTTATTCCCTTAATTTTATAAATTTTGAAATCTATGTTAATTATATTAAAGGGAAACAGACAAACAAAAGTGGATTGGATGTCAATAGAGCTACGGATGTCTTAGTATTGATACATACAAACATTTGTGGACCATTTCTTGTGGCATCATGGAATGGTCAATATTATTTTGTATCGTTCATAGACGATTACTCTTGGTATGGCTACCTATATCTCATACATTAGAAGTCATAGACTTTGGATGTGTTCAAGTCATATAAGGCTAAGGTTAAGCTTCAACTCAGCAAAAGAATTAAGAACATCAGATCTGATTGTAGTGGTGAGTACTATGGTAGATATGACGAATCAGGTGAACAATGTCTAGGGCCTTTTGTTAAATCCCTAGAGGAATGTAGGATAGTCCCTCAATATACCATGCCAGGTTCACCTAGCACGAATGGTGTAGCTGAAAGACGAACCCGGACACTTAAGGACATGGTGAGGAGTATGATTTGTTATTCCATCTTACCTGAATCCCTCTGGGGTGAAGCACTCAAGACTGCAGCTTATATTATCAACAGAGTACTAACAAAGACAGCAACCAAAACACCTTATGAGCTTTAGACTGGCAAAAGGCCTAGTCTAAAGCATTTATATACTTGGGGTTGTCCAACAGAGGCAAGGCCTTATAGACCAAATGAAAAGAAATTGGACTCCTATACAGTGAGCTGTTATTTTGTTGTTTACTCTAAACAGTCAAGGGATTACAAATTTTATGATCCCACTACTAAGGCTATTTTTGAGATGAAAATTGTAACATTCTTTAAGGATGTTGAGTTTGGGGGGAGAAATAAGGTTAGAGACTTTGTCTTTGAGGATGAATTTAATCATGTTCCTTTTGTTCAAGAGGGATTGGTTCCTATTCCCACAATTGCTTTTAATAATGTTCAGGCTTTTATCCCTAACATTGATCAAGTTGCATATCAAGAACAACCAGACATAGTCATTCAACCCCTTGAGGTACAAACTCAACAACCTCAAGAATCAGAACCTCAAAAACTTGTGTCATTAAGGAGATCTACTACAGAGAGGAGAAGTATTATTTTGGATGATTACATAGTATTTTTCCAAGAACATGAGGAAAGTGTTGGATTGATGGATAATGATCCCATCAATGTCCGTCAAGCCATGCATAGTTTGAACTCTCAAAAGTGGGTGGATGTCATGAAAGATGAGATAAAGTCTATGAAGGACAATGACGTTTGGGATCTCATTCCATTACTTGAAGGTGCGAAGCCCATTGGTTGTAAATGAATATTTAAAACCAAGAGGGATTCGAAGAGTGATGTAGAGCGATATAAGGCTCGTCTTGTCGCTAAGGGCTTTACTCAAAAGGAAGGCATTGATTACAAAGAGATTTTCTCTCCAATTTCAACAAAAGACTCTTTTAGGACAATTATGGCACTTGTAGCACATTTTGATCTTGAACTATATTAGATGGATGTTAAGACGGCGTTTCTAAATGGTGACATCGATGAAACCATCTATATGGTACAGCCTGAAAACTTTGAGCCGGGAGACCCAAAGAAGATGGTTTGTAAATTAAAGAAATCTATCTATGGGCTTAAGCAAGCTTCTCATCAACGGTACTACAAATTTCATCAAGTGATAGTCTCATTCGGTTTTGAGATGAATGCTGTAGATGATTGCATATACCATAAGTTCAGTGGGAGTAAGTGTGTTCTCTTGGTATTGTATGTTGACGATATACTGCTTGCCACTAATGATATAGGTTTTTTGCACGAAACCAAGAGATTTCTATCAAAGAAATTTAAAATGAAAGATCTTAGTGACACCTTTTTTGTGTTAGGAATTAAAATACACCGAGATCGCTCTCGGGGTATTCTTGGGTTATCACAAAAGAGCTATATCGAAAAGATACGTAAAAGATTTGGCAAGCATGATTGTAATCCAAGAGATACCCCTGTGGCTAAAAGAGATAAGTTCAATTTAAGTCAGTGTCCTAAGAACGACCTTGAGGTTAAGGAAATGGAAAAGATCCCATATGCATCAGTTGTTGGGAGTCTAATATATGCTCAAGTTTGTACTTGTCTGGATATAGCATACATTGTTGGATTGTTGGACAAATATTTGAGTAACCTTGGAATGGATCATTGGAAAACAGCCAAACGGGTTATGCGATATTTACAGAGAACAAAACATTACATGCTTACATATAGAAAGTCAGACCAACTCGAGATCATTGGTTATTCGGATTCAGATTTTGCTGGATGTCAAGATAGTTGTCGATCCACTTTGGGCTATATTTATTTGCTTGCTGGAGGAGCTATTTCTTGGAGGAGTGCTAAACAGTCGCTCATAGCTTCTTCCACTATGGCGGTAGAATTTATAGCATGTTATGAGGTATCCAATCATGGAATATGGCTGCGAAACTTTATCACTAGGCTGCGAATTGTGAAAAGTATAGAAAGACTAATTAAGTTGTTTTGTGACAATAAATCTACAGTCTTATATTCCAACAACAACAAGAGCTCTTCAAAGTCAAAGCATATAGAGATTAAGTTTTTTGTTATTAAAGAAAGAATTTAGAGCAGTTAGCTGTCTATAGAGCATATTGGTACAAACTCTATGATTGTGGATCCACTTACAAAAGGGCTTCCACCCAAGGTCTTTCATGAGCACATTGCTCATATGGGTGTTAGCTACTTGATGATATGTAGTTTTAGTGGGAGTGTGTATTTGAATGCTAATTTTCTTTATATATAAACATTGTGTGTTTGTATAAGTTTTCTACAGAAATAAAGAATACAGTTTACTTACACTCTAATTTTGGTATGGTTTTGATCTCATTAAGATATAAGGTTGGACCAGTTGGAAATAGACATGTTTAGATCACTTTGCATTTAATTTCCATGCTGCACATCCATACTTGATCTATGTCATTTGGTTATATCAATATGTGTGATCATTGATGGTTCTAGTCATGTTATATTTGTGACAAAGACCGCTTTGGTTCTATGTTGGTATAATCAATGGACGAGATTGCTCAGGAATACCCTTATATGAGATAGCAAAAGTTGAGCTCATTAAGGTAAACACATTTTTTTTTTGCAAAGAAACATATGTGGCCCAAGTGGGAGATTGTTAGAAAATAATTTTCATGTGGGCCTACATATGTAATTAAATGTGTTGTTTAATGCTATCTTAAGGTGAAGCCTAAATTAAAGTGATAAAATTAAGATAAAGTTAAAAGGCTTTTTTGGGTATTAATATAATGTATGAGTTATTATTATTATTATATGTGTGGATACCAATTTGTAATTTTTAGATTTTATGATGGGCAAAACTGAAAATACATTAAAATAACTAAAGAAAGTTATTTATTTTGGTTATGGTCCCCAATTTTCATACGTATTATTTCATTCCAAAAGTTTAAAAAAATCCCTGCTTCTCTAAAATCCTATCTTCAAAAAAGTTTCAAGGAATACGTATTGGATTAGAAGACAATAACCCACAACGATTCAAAATCATGAATCAAGGTACGCTTCGGCAATTCAGAATGATTTCTTTCAATGATTTGACATGAACGATCTTGGTAGATTATGATTAAATTTGTTCCAACAAATCTCTCTTAAAAACTACAATGATAGAATATTTATTACATAATGATAATTCAAGGTGGTAGACCATGAGAATTTGGTTGTGCGATCGAGGATCAAGAAAATATTACAAAATAAGGACAGAGATTGAGGAACAAGAAAATGTGAGGGTTAATAAGGAGAAGAAAAATTTAAAGAGATTATAAAAAATAAAATAAAGTGAGAAAATAGTAAGTGTAGATTACATGGGCCTTCTGTGAACCCTACCTGGTGCCCCACTCCTAAGTGCAGTGGGGATATATCCCCTCGAAAATACATAGGAATGCTCTTTTTGACAAAGATCAAACTCAAAGGAAATGAATTATGGTAGAAATTAATAGGGTGTTTGGGAAACTAGTTTAAAGCATCAGTTTGGGTTTGAAAACTACAACATCTGTGTACTTTACATTATAATTTTTTACTGTAACATATGAGAGTTTTATACTTTTTTATAGTTTAGACCAATGGTTTGAACTGCTCATCTAAATACCCTTTAAATGACACCAGACATAAGTAAAGTTCTTCTTCGTACCGTCCATGTACTCTTTTCCCACCTAAACGCTTCTCCTTATTGCCAAGAACGACATGCTTCCCCCTTTAATAGCGAAATTGGCAAACAAAAAGCTACACGCATAAAATAATTGGAGACGTATAAAGTGCAATTTGAATTAATTTTGGTTAAAAACACTGTAGCATTTGAAATCTTTATATTATAACTGACTTTTTTTAACATTGTAGCATATAAAAACTTTACACTGTAGCAATAAAAAGATTTAGGGTTCGTTTGGTCTGCATGTTCGGAATGGTGTAGTTTATAACTTTATGATTTGAACTAAGTTCTAAACTGTGTGGTTTAAATGTTGGTCTTGAATTGACGTCCGAAATATAAAGCTTTAAAGTAAGAATAAAACATCACATTTAATTTAAAACGAGAATTAATGTTTGAGAAATTATGGTTCATGAAAAGAAAAATAAAAATTGAAATGGTTTTACTGTAGAAAATAGTTGAAACCGCTTGAACTTAAGATTTTAAGTGTTTTGACCAGTTCAAAATCGCCTATATGGTTTGAACAGGGCTTAGTTATTATTCCATCAAACACCAGTTTAAACTGCCTTTATTTTAAACTAGTTTAAACCGTTTTAAACTTACGTACCAAACGAGCTATTATAGTTGAAATTTCGAGTGCTGAAATATTGCTTTCTCTTATATGGACCTCTGGTACAGCATTAGCATGCAAAATGCAATTTAAAGCTAATTACTGCCATTTTGGCTACATAGAATGATATATAATTTACGCAATGATCGTGGTTAATTAAGCCCAAAAAAATTGTGGCAAGTCCCAAATTTAGTACAAAGTTGCTTAATTAATTTGGATAATACAAGGAGCTTAGAATTCCTTGCCCACCAAAGGAGGACTGTTGGCGTTTGAGCTGACAATGTCCAACACACGTAACCTTTCCACGACACAAAACAAACATTTGTTTTCTCTTCTTTTTTCCCCCTTTGATCCCAGAAACAGAACAACCAACGGCTCTCGTTCTTAGTGGTGGGCACATGACTTTTGTTAATTATTGTATTGCTGTAAAAGTGTCTTATCGTTTTTTTTAACCTAAGGAAAACAAAACCAGAGTGAGAGACACAATCGCGAATTGTAATTTGTTTAATTATTTGGTGCAACGTTCTTGTCTATTAAGATTCATGTGTTTCGTACTCTAGGATCGATATCAATCGTCATCCCTCTCAAGAAAAGTATGTCTGTTCATTTATCCGTCATATCATAAAAAACTTTATTTGATTGTGATTCCATTGGCAAAAGATTGTTCCGTCCTCAAGAAGTTTGTTCCCCACTATTTTAACTCTTGTCACGGTTAAACAAAAGATCCTTCACACACACCGGCGTGTTGCATATCTACATACACACACACACACACACACACACACACACACACACACACACATGCATATATAATGTTAAAAAGCAAAAAAAAAAAAAAAAAAAGAACGCAATATCTTTCTGAATGGCGGACCGCGGTGGTGGCAATGAGCGGCAGTCAACAGGACGCGGACTGAGCGTTAAGAATTACTCACGGCCGGCAGTTTAGGGGTTCATGAATAGGAACGGGCAGCCGCAATCGTAAAAATGAGAAAATTTTTTGAATACGACAATATATGTCATAAACGACAGTGTGATATGGACGACAGCAATATGTTTAACAACGTGATTCACTGAATGACAACATATCATAAACGACATAAGATATGTAATAACAGCAGCGCAGTAAACGACAATATTTTAAAAAACATAAGGCAAGTGCCATGGAAAACGACCGTGACTGAAGGAGGTCAGATAAGATAGTGAAGATAACAAAATTGATAATCATCAACGCTTGATACGGACGCCAATGAATTTTTAACACGAAGACGGTCTATATAAAGCTATTTAAGTATTTTATAAGCGGCAGGAATAATCAAAAATTACAAAAAACAAAAAAGGGAAAATTTTTTAAAACGACAACGAGATGTAAACGACGAGGATCTATAAAACGGCAACATTTTTATAAACCGCAAATGTGCTGAAAAGAGGCCAATATATCGCATAAGCAAAGGCAGCCTCCTCTTACAACGACATGCACTCTCCCTCTAAACAACGAGTAGACAATGGACGAAATTTTTAAGAACGACAAAAGCATTTTTAGGATGGGCAAATTGTCTGAAAAACGACAACTACTCAAATCAGACGAGGATCTGTGAAACGATAAGTCTGAAAAACGACAATTACTTAAATAAGACAGGCTTCTGCAAAACGATAATGTCTCTCGTAAACGACAATAGATTTTTTTTTTTCAATGATCAATTAACAGTTGCTTTGAAGAACGACAAAATGATTTTGTAAAAGTGACAGTAACTTTAGAATGTATGCACATCATAGATCTTATAAACGACACAAGGTTCATTTAAAAAATCAGTTAAAACTTAAAATTAAAAATTAAACATTGTAGTATACGAGAGCTTTATACTGTGACAAACTACTCTAGTATATGAGAGTTTTATAGTTATACTATAGCAAATTAAACTTGGTTTTTACACTGATTTCCCCAAACAAAGTGACAAACTCAAAAGGTAAAACAACAACTATCTAGAAAATAGAAACATTTGATGTGTTTCGTAAGTCATTCATGTTCTGTTCTGTATTCGAGAAAAAAAAATTACATATGTATACTTGATATATATAAGTCAAAAGCTCTAATATCGTGAAAAGGGTCGAGAATAACTTTGCATGGGGTGCGCGGACTTGATTTTACTTTTTTTTTTTAATTTTTCATTTACATAATAGCACAAGTTATAATAGGTGCTAAATTTTATTTGAGGAAAGAATCATAAGCTCTATTCTAAATGTAATGTCATATTCATACAATTATAAAAAGAATACATTGAAAAAAAAATACTTGTTTGGAGAACTTCTGTTGAACCAAACAAACTTGAGAATCATAATTTCTAAATTCAGGTTCTCAAGATCCTAAAAAGAGGAAAGTTCTTCTCTCAACTTCAAGTTTCTCTCTCTAGAATTTTTAAAATAGCTAAAATTTTCTGATTATCTCACCAAGTCTTCTTATTATAGACGTTGAGATTTGACCCTTTTTAGCTTCTTTTCCATTTTGGACCATCTGATAAGCTTAACCTATAAGAGTCGTTTGAGCTATCTTCTAATGTGGCAATTTTCTTTAAATTAGTCTTATTCATCCTTTATTTTCTTTCAAACCTTGATCTCATTTGGAAGATTCTAGTTGTGCCCGCCTCTTTTCTCTTGAAACAGTGTAATTCTCTTTAAGTCCAATGGTGTCGTTTTATCTTTTAATTATTTCATTCCTCCCCATACCCAAGATTCTCTTTTATCTTGCTATATGCATCTTAAATCCGCCAACAATTGTTGAATATAACCTAACAATAAATTCAAACCCAAATCGACCACCACCTTACAAAAAAGCAAAATAGGACATTTTGTAATCGAAATGATGTAAACAAAAAATATATTTATCCTAATGAAAAACGTAAATTTTTTTAAGAGAAAAATGTGAAATATTTCCCATCACTAATGTCCTTATTTTTAGGAGGATTTAAGGGTTAGTTTTAATTGCATAATGAAATGACCCAAACAAAAAAAAAAAATCCTAGTTTGCGATTTGTTTAATTATCTATTACACCTTTGTCTGCAAAGGGTACTAAATTACCAAACTTATCGTTTAGATTTTTTTTTGAAGGTGTCATTTTGGATGTTGATATCAATCTTCATTGTGCTCAAGAAAAGTATCATCGCCTTCACTTTTTGTTTTCTTGCATAGAAGCCAATGCCATTGTTGAAAAAAATTGAGCCGTCTTCCCCACTTTTTAAACTCTCTCCATTTGCCAATAAAGCAAGGCGAGCAAAATTATTTTGATTTAGCAAACTTTTCTCTATCGTAATATCTTTTAGGATATATTAAAATCCACAAGAATTAACGAAAAGAATTGACGATCTTTTAGAATGTGTTTCTACGAACGACAATACCACAACATCTTGCGTAAGAACGACAACATTTATTACATACGACAACGTTTTTCAAAAACGACAACGACCATAAACGACAACATTCATGTAAACAAAATATTCCTTAAACAACAATTAATGTTAAAACTGCAAACAACACAGTAAAAAGGACAATCATCTAAATGACTCAAACGTACAAAGGACATATCTCCAAGTACGGACAAAGTATGCAAATATGATTCGGGAATAATTTACAAACGACAACATTCTAAACCGTAACACCTTTTTGTAAACTAGAATATATAAATGTAAAATCGACAACGTACCTCAAAAATGACATTGATAAGAAGCTGAGTGTAATAAATTAAGAATTCTATCGTAACACGTGAAAAAACATGCTTTAGACCGTTTTACATTTTTTTTTATTTTTTTCATGTGATTTTCACTGCATGTAATATTTAAAAATACGCATTGGGAAGTATATCTTTCCTAACAGAATCTTTAAAAAAATATCTAAATACAATCATGTCTCGTAACAAGCAACAAAGAAGGGGAAAAAAATTGATCATTTTATGGTCGACGACTCCTTGCATATTTGCAAGCCCAGTGGACTGAATTGGCATTCCAGATAATTTCTCCATAACTTTAACTCGTCGGGGAAAGAAGCCAACCAGCGTGGCGAAAAATATATGATGAACGTTGGCTGATAACAACGCCCTGTTTTGCGGACCGATCGGACGATGACGGCGAGGGAGAGGAGGAGAGAAAAAAAACTGAGAAACGCCCACCGTGGGGCTCGAACCCACGACCACAAGGTTAAGAGCCTTGCGCTCTACCGACTGAGCTAGACGGGCTTTTGCTTTCGGTGTGATTAATGTTAAATAAAAAAGCTTTACTATTTATTTTGTTGTTTCCTTACCCTTGTTAACACTAGGTAACTCAATTGGAATTTCATCTTGTAAAAAAAAAAAAAACACAGGAATTGTGAGGTTTGTTTTTTATTTCTTTAGTATTAACAAAAAAGGCTTTGAACAATAATAAGAGAAGATGAAATTTTTGTGCAAGATTTTATTCAGTGGAAGTTGGATGTATTTAAAATTTCTTTTTTTTTTCCCCACCATGAAAGATATATATTAAGATATATTGCACGTGGCTATTGTTTTTTTTTTTATGATTTGTTGAGAACCTCGATATGCATAGCAGAAGGTAATGTATATATCAAAGAAAATGGTGTAAATCTAAATGGATGATCCTATGGTGGGATAAGTGGAGCATATTGATAACTTTATCGAGTTTTGTTTTTTGTTTTTTTGTTTTTTTTTAATGAACATGAACTTTATTAAGTTTCGTTAGGTTATTATCGTAAAAGACAAAAGAAGAATTTACCAAAATTTTCATTAAATATGCTTTGAGGCTTGACAGATTTCCATCCTCAAATTTTAAAACTATTGTAAAGTCTTTCCATGCGATTAAGTTTTGGCAATTAAGAGATATCAAATTACAAAAACTATCTTATAAATTAAAATACATATATTCTTTGATAAAGTAAAGTCAAGTAGTTGAGAAACAACCTTAAACATAGAACTATGTAAAAAATATTTGGTAACATAAATAAAAATTTATAAGTTGGAACTAAAACATTTTTACACATGAAAATTTTATACTGTTTTTGATAATTTTTTCATTTTGATTTTCGCATTCAGATTAGTTGTTCGTAGGGAGAATTTTCATTGAAGGATACAAATATGTTAATTTTCCGAAGTATAACAATGTTCTTGCACTTTAAAAACACAATATACTGCAAGAATCGTTATTATTTGACCCCCAAAATAAATGAATTAAATCCAGTATAGATCCCCATCAACAACAACTCAAGGTCCACGCAATTTTTTGAATCCGACGGCAGATGTGAATCTTTCTCATTGATTCAGAACAAAGAATTTTATCGAACAGGCAAAACATCACACGCCTACCACAAAACAGTGCACCGACATAGAGGACATTCTTACCACTTTGGAACGCCTCAACGGTTCTGTAGCAGCACCGCGTGGTGGCGGGGTTCGTCATGGAAAAAATCCTATTAACGAAGCCCTAGTTGGTAATTTCAGATAATAAATTCAAAAATTCTTCAAGAACTCAAATCCGAACCGTTCGTGTCCACACGATGAGCGTTCTCCAATTAACCCACGAGGGAAAATCCTAAAAGTTTCCGAAAATTCTTTTTTTGACGAATTATGTTCCCATTTGACTAAATTAAATAAATTAAAAATCCCCTTCTTTCTGTGCAAGTACGGTTTCTTCTCGGAGTCTACATCTTTTCTCTGTGTTCTTCTTGCGCCGATCCCTTCGAAACCCTAATTTACCAGCCACGATCTCTCTCTAATCGGCTCTGTAATCAACCAAATTCGCGATTAGAGGTGAAAAATTCGGGTTTGGAAGCATTTATTTGCCGTGGCGTGATTGCCGGCGAGGTGGTTGATATTGTTCTGAGTTCTTCTGGGGATCGGAGGGGTTTGTGGGGGTTTTCTGTGGTTTTTCCGAGGCTTTGGACGGCGATTGTCGGCGTTTGTGAGACTCTGAAACTGCTCGGGAGTTTTCTTTGGAAGAGGAGGATGAGAATCGAAGCATGAACGATGCCGGTACTGCGTAGCGGAGTGCGCAGGGGCCGGGCAGCAGCGAGGCAGCAGCAGCAAGGGCCGAGTCCGATCCTGGCGGGGGAGGCAATCGCGACGAGGACAAGGCGGCGGCGGGCGGCGGCTGCGGCGGCAGCGGCGCCGAGGAAGAATTCCAACAAGCAAGAGGAGCAAAGGGAGCCACCGCTGCAGAAGCAGAAATTGCTGGCTGATGAGGTCGTAGCTGTTGCACGGGCGGCGGCTAAGGAGGAGGAGAAGAAGAACGAGGAGCAATACAGGGGATTAGTTAAAAAGAAGGCCTTTGAGGTTGAGGCTGCTGGTCCGGCGGAGAAGGAAGAGGTTGGGGAGAAGCCGATGGATGACAACAGTGGGGCGCGGAGTAATGGCAAGGGTGTTGCCGCTGATGACGAGGGAAGCACAGCTCCGATTCCTGAGAAGGTTTGGTTGTTTATTTATTTATTATTATTATTTTTGTCTATCATCTCATTTTGATCATTTATAGATAGATTGTCGATAGTTTGTTGTGGGCATTTGATTTTTTACATGAATAAATTTTTCCCCTTTTGCGAAACTGAGAAAGTTGGCGTCTTTTACCTTGATCAAACAACAAGTTTGTTTCTTTCCCTTCGCATTTAGAACTGGGGAAAGTTGGCGACTTTTTAGTGATACTTCAGCAATCTTTCATCTGCGGCAAGTTTCTCGGTGTCATTAAGCACCTGTATAGTTGTTGCACTTACAAAATATTTCCTCACATCTTTTATGAAGTAGCCAAATTAGCTTAGTTGTAATATCTGAGTTTCAATGCTTAGAGCCGAGACCCCTGCCAATTATCGGGCGTCAGAGTCGATTAAAGTCTTTGGGTTGCTTGAAATACAGTAGATTTCCGGAAAGCAGCTATTTCCTCCTAATAAGGATATTATATTCTCTAGCTTGCAGAATTCTTATTTGCATTTGAATCATTGCTGAACTTGGTTATTAGTCTTGAATATTCTCTTGACGACATGAATATTGCTTTTAACCTTGTTCACTGGTGTTTTATTGCCGCTTCAGGTTCAGGTTGGCGGCTCCCCATGGTACAAAATAGAAAAGAAACTAGGCAAAGGGGGATTTGGACAAGTGTATGTTGGTCGGCGTCTTTCTTCTGTAAATACAAATGAGAAAAGTACCGGCCCCGGAGCTGTGGAGGTATGGTCTCTATTATGAGATATTCCGCCTTTTGAGCCTGTCTTTTCTCTATTTTATAACCTTCGTAGTTTTCCTGCATTTTCACTGTGATATTTGTGTTTAAGGTGGCTTTAAAATTCGAGCATAGAAGTAGTAAAGGGTGCAATTATGGACCACCTTATGAGTGGCAAGTTTACAAGTGAGTATAGTTGTGAGATTCTTATTTTTGTTAGTTGTTTCATTCTAAATATCTATGCAAGTGAATTGTATTTTTGTTTGCATGCAGCACTCTTGGCGGCAGTCATGGTGTTCCGCGAGTACACTACAAGGGTCGGCAAGGGGACTACTATATCATGGTACGTGGTTCTTTCTTTTGCTTATTGCTTCTGTTTCTTGGAGTCTAGACCTTGCTTGTTTCAAAATTGTTTTTCTTTGACAAAAATGATCCCTGCAGGTTATGGATATGCTGGGCTTAAGCTTGTGGGATGTTTGGAACAATAACTCCCACACGTAAGTCATTTAAAAATGGATTTTTTCTGGGCATGATATGTGCTTCTTTGTCTGGGCAACCTTTTTCTTCCCTCTTTGGTTGCTAAAATAAAGTTTTTCTGCAACCTTTTTCTTCCCTCTTTGGTTGCTAAAATAAAGTTTTTCTTTCTGTTTTTACATGTAGAATGTCCATTGAAATGGTCGCTTGCATTGCCATTGAAGCAATATCAATATTGGAGAAGATGCATTCTCGAGGGTAAGATTCTTTTGCTGCAATACATTCATATTTATGGTTGTTGCGAGTTCTTTTTCTTGACACCCTGCTTCCCGTTCCCCATTTTAATATTGTTTGGGTTCAAAGCTTTTTACTGTTTACTTATGGAAAGCTTAAGAAATTTGGACAGCTTCCTTTATACAAGTCCTTTCTCATCCCCCTCAGATTTTTATCCTTGTAACAAGGAATGACTAAATCAAATGCTGGAATTTTGATGATCCTTTCTTATTAATGATCCTTACTCAGGTGGAATTTTGATTTCTTGAGACCTTTTTGCAGGTATGTGCATGGGGATGTCAAGCCTGAGAATTTTCTTCTTGGACCTCCAGGGACTTCTGATGAGAAAAAATTGTTCTTAGTTGATCTTGGTTTAGGTTATATTTTTTAATGACTTGTTTTGGTTTTTTTTGTGTGTGTGTGCATGCGCATGCGTTTTAATAGTCTGACTTCATTCTGCGTTAGTAGTGGTTTTTCTACTCTTAACTTGTTTGGTTTAATCAGCGACCAGATGGCGAGATAGTTCAACTGGTAGGCACGTTGAATATGATCAAAGGCCAGATGTATTCAGGTACAAACGTTGACTGCTGTTTGGTTGTTTTCTTTAAATGCTTATGCTGCTTTCATGTGTTCCTGTTTATCTCTGTATTCCTTTTATTCATACTCTGAACTCCGTAGTCATAACCTATTCTGATTTGACAGAGGAACAGTACGTTATGCAAGTGTACATGCTCACTTAGGAAGAACTTGTAGCAGGAGAGATGATTTGGAATCCCTCGCATACACACTTGTATTCCTTCTCCGAGGTAGACTGCCTTGGCAAGGATATCAGGTTGGTTTTTTCTTAAAAAGATGTTTGTTTCTGGTATGTAATGGGCTAAGTTTAACGTAATGACATTCTCAGGGAGAAAACAAAGGATTCCTTGTTTGCAAAAAGAAGATGGCAGCATCACCAGAGGCCTTGTGTTGTTTCTGCCCACAGCCTTTCAAACAGTTTGTTGAATATGTGGTGAATTTGAAGTTTGACGAAGAACCCAACTATGCAAAATATATATCCCTTTTTGATGGCGTTGTTGGCCCAAATCCTGATATTCGCCCAATTAACACCGAGGGTGCACAGAAGGTGCTTTTATTCTGTATGTTTGTGTAATTTGAGCTGCTATTTGGGCTGGCGTGTCTATCTTATTTCTGTCAATATCAAATATCTGATAAGCTCTGTTATCCCCTTGTGAAGCTTATTAGCTTAGTTGGTCAGAAGAGATCACGGTTCATAATTGACGAGGAAGAAGAAGACGAACAACCGAAGAAGAAGGTTAGAATGGGTATGCCTGCAACACAATGGATTATTGTCTATAATGCTCGTCGGCCAATGAAGCAGAGGTATTTGTCCGTATGTCGCTCATTGATGTATTGTTAGTTTTGGCTAGGAGCATGTTTTTGGCCTGCGAGTATCCACTTTCCCGATCTATATTTTTATTCCCCTTTCTGTTGTACTTTATATTTTCTCTGTCGTTCTGTGTTCCTTTTTGGTCTTGACTTACATTCCTGAAGAATATAAGAAAAAATCGTTTAAATCATATCGATAAGGTGAGGTTGTAAGGTTTCTGTTCCTTGCTATATTGTAGGTACCATTATAATGTAGCAGATGCAAGGCTTGCTCAGCATATTGAGAAAGGGAATGATGATGGATTGTTTATCAGTAGCGCGGCTTCTTCTCATAATCTATGGGCTCTAATTATGGATGCAGGCACTGGGTTCACTGCCCAAGTTTATGAACTCGCACCCTGTTTTCTTCACAAGGTACGGGCTGATTTTTTTGGCCAATCTACTGCATGTTTCTGCTAAGAGCATTATGTTGACTGAGAGTTCAGAATTTTACCCTTCTGTGTTGGGGGCATCATGTGGATGTACCTGTGTTATTTGTTGTATTGTTTTTGACAAAGTAATTGTTCTCTTCTCTGCAGGAATGGATAATGGAGCAGTGGGAAAAGAACTACTACATCACTGCAATAGCCGGAGCTACTAATGGAAGCTCGCTTGTTGTGATGTCCAAAGGTTAGTCTAACTGGTTCCAATACTAGGTTTTCCTTGAACAATTTCCACAACAGGAGGCTGTTTCATAATTTTTACTTTTTATTTTATTTTTTAAACGTATGGTTGATTAAATCCAGGTACGCAATACGTGCAGCAGTCTTACAAGGTCAGTGATACATTTCCTTTCAAGTGGATTAACAAAAAATGGAGGGAAGGCTTCTATGTAACCGCAATGGCAACCTCAGGGAGTAGATGGGGGGTTGTTATGTCACGTGGTGCTGGCTTCTCTGACCAGGTAATTTTCTATTTTATTTTTTGAGTACTCTTTGAGGCATAAATTACTTCACAATGTGACTTGTTGGAGAATCAATCTGGCTTTTGTAAGTCAGTGGACGTATTGTGATACAAGCTTTGCTGACGGAACGACAACATTGTTGAAATTTAGGTGGTTGAGCTGGATTTCCTTTACCCCAGCGAAGGTATTCATCGCCGCTGGGACAACGGATATCGTATCACGGCGACTGCAGCGACATGGGATCAAGCTGCTTTTGTTCTTAGCATGCCAAAGAGGAAACCTCAGGACGAGACGCAGGAGACGCTTCGCACCTCTTCTTTTCCGAGTTCCCACGTCAAGGTGAGTCGAGTATTCTCAGAATAGTTTGTGTTTCGTTGAAATGATTGATTTTCTTCAACACCTGGATTAAAAACCTTTTGGTGCTTCTTGCAGGAGAAGTGGGCAAAGAACCTTTACATTGCTTCTGTTTGTTATGGGCGAACGGTTTCTTAAGCTGCCAATAAATATTAATTTTGCTGCGGATCACCCCCGCGCGTAGTCTTCTCATGGCTCGCCTTATTTAGCCTTAGGTGATTCAGTTGGGGATCACAACTCCCCCCCACAGAGCAATTTTGATGACTCGAGCTTTAATTAATTGTAATTAAGGTATAGGAAGTTTTAGCAAAAACCTCCAGTTACTTCTGTAAGATTGTGTGAAAAAATGTCTCCATGTCAATGATTAATCAAAGTTCATCTTCTCAAGGAACGGCGTGAATGATAATGTATTGGTCCTATATTTGCAATGACTCGAGTATTGAATATTTCAGCCAAAAAAAAAAAGTCACCGCCGATGAGGAGATACAACAGGTATAAATTTAAGACAAGTTACTCATGCCTTTCAAAAAGAGCGCAGCTGTTGGTGCAGCTGTCGTGAGCAAGGAAACTTTTGTTTTCCTTCAACGGGAAAATACAAAAGAAAGCTAACGCGAACATTTTTACTTTGACCCCCTTTGGTTTGATCGCTCAGAGACTTGTGATGTTGGAAATTCGAAAGTATTTACGTACTTTGCCGTTCTCGTACTTTTAGATGCTTTCTAAAGGATGGCGACTTTTAATTCCAACCCAACATTTAAATATGTTTATGAGCTTTTGGAAATTGCATTTGACTAAAAACAAACCTTAGACTCTAGACTTGTTAAACAAGACGTCCTAGTACAATGCCTCCCAAAGAGATTGAAGAATCTCTGTTCTTGGCTTCTTGCTATAGAAAACCAGGGCTTTGTTTTTTTCCTTTTTGGAGCAAAGAAAGATTTCAAAGGTCATAAAATATATTAAAATCATATTACAAACTCCCAGAAAAAAACAAACATATCACAAATAGGAGCAATAACTCGGAATTATGATAAAAATGTATTCAAAGGTCACAAAATATATTAAAATCATATCACAAACCCCCCCAAAATAAAAGAACGTATCACAAATAGAGGCAATTATGATTAGAAAAAAAATAAGGCAAATGAAAAATAAATAATTTATGGGTACATTTGTAGTTGGTTTTTTCACACATACCAACAAGATAGGCTTCGACCATATGATCTTCAATAAATTCTGTTAATTTATCATATTTTTCTTAATCCGACAATAAACTGACGGTTTAAAGTCTTACGAGAAGGATTTTTTTTTTCCCCTATCCTACCACAATTTTCCATTTATACTTTCTACTGTTCTTGAAAGCTTCATGGGAAACTACGCGTCCCTGAAGTCAAAAACTTCCCAAAACTTAAGTTAAGCAGCTTTTCGTTGCAAAAGCCTAGTCTCTCAGAGCACCTCTTTTAGAAGCCAAACCATCCCAAACACACAGGAGGCAGCACTAATAAAGAAAAGATAACTTCCATTTCTCATCCATAAATATTTCCTTCTGGTTATCTGTTTCTGTTTTGGCAGGCGAATCGGAGCCTTCAGGCCTGCAACACATCCTTCCCAAATGAACCCTTTCCTGGTACATTACCACATTAAACATTATTGGCCACCATTAGATGAAGAAAGGGACATAAAAAATGTTCCAAAAATGCACACATACACACATGCACAAGACACCAGAAAGAATAGCAATTCACAGTGAATTTACCATTGTGTTATCATCGTCATAGCGAATGATGAAAATGCACCTGCACCCGTTAAGGTCATGTAGCCTCCTCTGGATATCCACAACATGAGCATCGCAGTAGACTGCATGATGTTCTCTTTCCTGCAAATAAGTCATTGGGTTAATCTTACAGACGCTCCCGAACTTTATTCTCAATTTTACTTTGATCCTTGACTTTTAAAACATCCCAAACTCAACCTAAATCTGATAAATCTGTTATAATTTTAGCCATTTCATCAATTGAATGTTAAAAAGATGACGCCAGTATGTTAGTGCTGCTAATAAAAAATAATACTCGGCTAACAGTACACGGAATATTCATGTGATGTTAACATTAGATAACACTCTACTAATGAAACATCATAACATTTCGTCCCATTTTTAACATCCAACTGACAAAATGTCTAAAACTTGAACAAATTGATAGATTAGCTTGACGTTTCAAATGTTTTAAAAGTTAGAGATTAAAGTGAGATTGAGGGTAAAATCTGATAACCACTTGTGAGATTAATCCTAAGCCATTAAGCAAAGCGATAATATAATAAAAATATGTGGAAAGAATTTTAGCTCAGAGTATTTAAGCACACTTTATGGTAAGTTAAATAGATTGCCATTTTTTGTGATTTTGTCTGAAGCCCTTAACCGGTCGTGGGGAGCAAATTAAATTCCAAAAGCAACAGATTACCTGGAAGCAGAGCACAAGATCCCCAA
>CAMOHE010049540.1:0-26860 GCA_946598075.1 Artocarpus hirsutus
TTTGCTCATAAATAGGTCAGAGCAAAACTGTATGCAGATTGAAAAATTTTTTAATAAGTTATTTCATCTAAAGTAGCTCCATTATGGTTTTTGCAATAGCTTTACTTCACCGAGTATTCTTTATCGTAATCCTAAGCAAAGTACTTGATTTTATTTTTTTTTGTTTGTAGTTAAGCGAGCAAAGTACTTGAAAATTTACTTTTGTTGTTGTAATGCTTCTGTTTTTTTTTTTTTTTGTCTTCACTTATTTGAACTGATGTGATTTCTTATTGCTTCCTTCTTTTTTGGTTCAAATAATTTATTATGTTTCTCCATTTCTTGTTTTGACTGAAATTATTTTTTGGCTTCTCTAACTTTTTGTCCTTCTTCATACTCGATGTTGATATAAGGGACGACGATGCTATAAATATTTCAAAATTTATGCTATATATGCTTTGTTGACTTTGGATTATAAGTACTTTATTTGGGTTTGGTATATATTTGATGGCGCTATTGTTGCTTGAGCTGAAGTGAGGTTGTCATCATTTGCTGTGTTGCAAAACTAAAAACTTGGAGAGGAGTCATATCGTTAGGCGGAGGTAATCGATGGTTCCCTTTGTCCCTGGTTCATATTCTTTTGTGCTTCTTATTTCTTTTCTTGTCACACATTCAATAATCTGTCTTTAGCATGTGGGTGGTGCAGCTATTTGTTGTTGTTTTCTGTCACGACCTGATGTTTCGGACCGTTTACAAAACACTCCTTTATATTTCAATGACTTTAATAAGGGCACAAAAAATGCACACACATTTGTTTAAAGGACTTTAAATTTATAAAAGTTCATGACAAAATGCCATAATGATTTACGAAAGAGTTTATTACGTTTACTTATCTTGCATTACACACCATATTTAACATTTTTTTTAATACTACATATTCAAAATACTTAATTTATGGCAAAATCTTTACTATGGCAATATCTATACCCTTAACTACACATTTGCCCATCCACTATTCCTAGCTCCACAAGGTTACTATTACAACCTCTTAGCTGAATAATTAGGTAAGCTATTGCTCAGTAAGTCCAAACATAACTCACAAATTGACTTTCTAATTATATGTGTGGCTTATATGCATGGCTTATTTATGCTCATTTATGAAATTTCATAATAACATATACTTAACTAGGGCCCAAGTGTTTGTATTAAATGTGCATAATAGTCATCATAACATTGAGACCGTAACATGACTAGAACTCTCCTTGTGTTGGGAGGTTAGTACAACACTTTCTTACTTTATCCGGTTTATCATTTACTAGATCTTTAAATTATAGTGACATACCATTCGTGACGCTTAAATAATTTAAAATGGGTGGATTATCAATGCATTTTATTAAACGGTACAATAGTACTTTCTTTTTTGAAAACCTTTATATCCACATTGTAGGTAGAGTTTGCAACTTACTTAGTAGTACACCTTCCTTAATCAATTTTTTCGTCCGCTTCACTATTAGCCTAAGTGTCTTGTTTAGATAATATTCTGATATTAGCGATTTTAATTATAATTGAGCCACATGTCAATAGCAAAACATAAACACTAATTACCTAATTTGGTTATTAGTTGGTTTTCTAGAAACTTAAGCATGACGGAGTTTATTTCACTTATCTATCAATGTCTTTCCGTCACTAATAGAACTAGGGAGGATTTCCTACTAAGAGGCATTTTTTGAATTGGACATTTGTGAAAAATGACATTTTTGCCGTTAATTGGTCCTTGAAAACTTTTCGAGCTTACTTTTGTTAAAAACTTGCATTTTATTGCTTTTCGACAATGGGCAATAAAAACGAGCCATTGGTTTTTGTTTAAGGTAAAAACCCATTTTAACCAAACTTTACGATTTTATCCTAATTTGTGAAAATTTTTATGATTTTGCCCCCAATTCCAAAAACAACTATCTTATACCGTTGGGCTTAGTTTTATAATAGGATCAAAAACTCTCTAAAGTTTTTAAATCTAATTCCATAAATTTTAGAAACATTTTTCTTTCTTTCTCTTCTTTTTTTTTTTAATTTTTGTGATTTAAACTTATGAAATTTATAACTCATAAACCGTGCGAAATTTTCATGAGCTGTTCACGATTTTAAGCCTTTTTAATGAGTTCTACAACTTTTATGTTTTAACTTTTCTGAAATTTGGACTACATAGTGGGCTTTCAAAATAGTCCCTAAAATCATAAACTTTACAATTTTACCTCTATAGTATTTCACAAAACTGTGTTCATAACAATTATTATCCCCCTTGTTTTGGGGCAGAACTGACATTTTTCAAAGATTAAATTGCCCAAAAATCACCTAAAACCACAACTTTAGATAAAAAAACCTCAAAATTTTGTCTTTGGAGTGAAATTTTTCAAAATTTTGTTTTTGGAGAGAAATTTTCCAAACTTAGTTTTTAAACTCAAAAAACCTAGTTTCCACTAAACTAGCCTCATCATCATCATCATCATACAAAAAAAAAAAAAAAAAAAAAATCCATACAATCATGCCTTAATATTCCTTTAACATCTCATAGTCCATTAACATCTCATAGTCCATATCAAGTTCATATTACACTCAAAATTTACCAAAAAAAAATAAGAACTAAAACTTTAAAGTAAAGTTCAAGAGATTTTCTAGGCCTTTGGTGAGCTTAAACTTCCACAAAGTGGCTTGTCTTTAGCAAGCTACTCATGACATAAATCATAGCAAAAACCCCCAATCAAAATCCCCTCAAAACCAAAGAAAAACCCTAAAAAACATAAAGAATATTCTAGGGTTTACCTTCCAAAACTTGCTAGCCTTGATCTTCAAAGTTGTCATTGATCTAAAACTTGATTGGAAGTTATTTCTTTGAGAAAGTTTTGAAGAAAAATTTTGGTGAAAGACTCTAGGGGCTGTGATTTTGGTGAGGGAAAAGTGACGGTTTTTTTTTTTCCCCCAAACTTTCCAAAAATGATGACAACTTTTCTTGCCTTTTGCTTTTAGTTATCACTTTAGGCTTTCTTTGCAAAATTTGTAATCTTTGAGGCAAAATGGATTGTCTCCTCCACAAGAAGATGTCGTGTGTCTCCATGGGTAAGATGGCAATTTTTCATCCTTTTGTGAAAAGTTAGGTGGGTTTCACAAGTTTTTTACACTATAAATTTACACTACACTATATTTTTCCTATATTGAGTGTAAAATTGAGAAGATTTATCTTTAACAGTCTAAAATTACACTGACTAACTTTTCCCCATACTAATTAACTCCCAACACAATGTTTCATATATTTGCATTTGTATTTTATCAATACATTTACATTGTAATGTTTACTTTTTTACTTATATGTATCTTTTTACACTGTATTCATCAATTGATGAATTGTGGGCATAGAAATCTTTTACCAGTTTATATGACTAGCAACTAACCATTTTTATACTCCTTTGGACTATGACATGATTATCTACTTTAATTAACATAGATATTTATATATATTTTACTAATTTATACACAAAGTTTAAAATTATTGTGATATAAATTCTACTTTGAGAGTATTTTACAAATTTTTGAGTAATCATACTCACAAAATTTGCGTATTAAAAATACTTTAAATTGCACAAAATTATCGACATAATACACGTTAATATTATCCGTAAATAATTCATTTCGTCATAATTTTACAAAATACGATTTATTGAGGAAATTTTATTATTTAAATCTAAATAAATTCTAGATTTAAATAAGTGAATTTTATTGGACATTCCATTTTCAATATTATATCCTCTCCCACTTGCAGCTTTTACATATGAAATATTCTGGAACTGAGTGAGTTATGTCTCTTGCTGGTTTTAGTTCTACATATATTTTTCTTTGAGATGATTTTATGCTTTCTTTGCTTTTCATGTCGATTGACTCCACCACGAAGATATGAAGGAGCTCATCATGGAGTGGATGTTAGCATGGATAAAGATGAAATAGATAGACATTAAGCTTCTATCTCCGAATCCGCTTGCATCTGGAATTTGTTATGTGGTTATGTTATGACCTGCTGTTGTTAGAATTTGTTATTCAAGTTTTGGTATAATATTTGTTTTGCTTGAGTTTGAACTTTATTGTTATTGGGACTTCGTTATAATTAAGATTTGGTGTGAAGGACTTTGTTATTTTATTTAGGCTACGAATTTGTTGTCTACGTGTATATGATTGTCATTATCTTGTAATTGTATTTTTCACTTTTAGCTTGTGTAAAATATTTTGCATACCAATTGCCTGTTATTTGCATGTGAGATTCTCTCTCTTTCTTTGATATTGAGGTTAATAGTTTACATTTGGTTGCAATGTAAACTGTAGTTTTTTGATTCCTCGTGGTAGGACAACATATATTTGTGTTTCTTCCGCGATGAAATTTCTTTTCCATTAATCCAATTAAGTAGGCTTTAACATCGTGCTATGATGTTTTTCAAATAATGTTAGGGATCAACTTTTAATCATCTCATTGTCACCAAACAAAATGCTTGTTTAGACTGGAAGCAGGACTCCCCGATTTGATAAGAAAATAAAATAGGCTTCTAAAACTAGAATATAAAAACTCAAATTTTGATGCTTAAATAAAATAACTTAGATATAAAACAAATTTACCTCTTTTTCCAACTTTCTATTTTAATTGAATATATAACGTATAACATGCAAATGCGAACCACTAGCCCTCTTCTACTATCATAATAAAATAGTAAAAGTGTTGATTTTTTAGATGTTGTAGTGTACTGCTTATACAATCTCAATTTTCAATGTAAAACAAGGATTCATAGTATTCAAAATCTTTTCAAAATGTTTTTTTCAAGTTCTTATAAAATTAAAGTACCTATATTTTTATCAATACTGAAATTTTCAACCTTGGTTGTTAGTTGCATTCGATAACCAACGAATCCTACTAGAAACCTTTGTTATCGGTGGCAATCGATCAGAAAATTAATTCACAAACATAAAGAATCACCAAAAAAAAAAAATTAATAGCTTGAAAATTACAAATGTAGAGAAACTATAAAAAAAAATAATAAAAAAAGCATATAACAAGTATAGAGTTGGCTCCCATGCAGCGTGTGCTGGAGATTCAATGAGAAGCAAGATATCCCAAGCAAGATCTGAGCCTGCAAGTTGACAAGATCTCCTCTAAAACAACAAAGAGATGTTGCGGGTTGCAAATCGGGCCGAGATTTCTAAAACGACATCGCGATACGTTTCACTTGTTCGGCACCAAAACATCTTTGGGAAGAAGGTTTGGCTCTCGATCTTGTTTGTAGGCGAAGCATGATATCCGCGATCTTCTCTTTCGCTTCGTCATTGTTCGTGGTCGATCAATCAGTTTAGTCACTGCTCAGGCTTCGACGACAATGTTTAGATCTCTTCGATGCAGCGACACTCATAAATTTACGGCAACATAGATCGATTGATCAAGCGAGACTATGAAGAAATCTATGACTCCGATGAAGGGTGTTGGCTGATGACTGGCGAAGACACCAATTGCTTCGTGGTGCTTGAATGGAAGTCATAAGCAGGAAGAGACAAAAAGAACAGTGTAATTTTAAGGGTAGAATATCTATATACACACACCTTTAATAGGCTGTTTGAGAGAACGGTTTAAATCAATAATTTGGCTTGAAAATTATAACATGTGAGAGCTTTATACTATAGTATTTAAGAGTTTTACACTGTTTATATTTATAATTAATAATTAAAACTATTCTTTCAGATGACTCAAGTTTGCCCATTGACTAAAAATCGATGTCCATCAAGTTTGTGTGGCATATTGCACAATTATTGTAACAAAATTTTACTATTAATATAGTAACATAGTACAAAATTCAAAATATATTTTATAAATAATAAACGTTAAAACTATAAAAAAAAAATACCTACATTCTTTTTTGGTATAAAACATGAATAGTATTAAACGTGAATATTACTATAACAATTATAGTTATCACTTTATTGTCATTTCTTTTTTAGGGGAAATATTATCGTATTTAAAGTCCACTCTAATAAATCTACCATATAATAATTTTTATCACAAAAAAAGGACAAAGAAACAACAAGACAATAAAGAAATAAAACGAAATCCTTTTTTTTTTTTTTTTTTTGCAAGGATAAAATGAAATTCTAAAAAAGAAAGAATAAGGGAAAACATACAGATAATCTGAGAGATTTTAGAACAGAGAGAAAGTAAGAGAGGCATATATACGAAGTTATAGAGAGAGAGGGGTTTGGTTTATATTTTTCTTTCCTAGCTACTCTGGTGTTTAATCAGGTTGGCGTGGCAGATTGCACAATTCTTGTAACAAAATTTTACTATTTATATAGTAACATAGTATAAAATTCAAAATATATTTTATAAATAATAAACTTGAAATTATAAAAAAAAATACCTACATTGTTTTAATATTAAACGTGAATATTAGTATAAAAATTGTATTCATAACTTTGTTGTCATATTCTTTTTTAGGGGAAATATTGTCGTATTTAAACTAGGGCCGGCAATTTAAACACGGCACGATGACACGAAACGAAAACGACACGAGATAAACGGCTTTGGACCGCACGTTTATTAATTGTGTCATAAATGGGTTGGCACGAATAACACGAAAGTAAACGGGCTGGATTCGTACTAATACGCTAAACACGCATTAACACGTTTAATTAAATGGGCCGTAAACGTATTGACACTACACGACACGACCTACTCATTTATAACACATTTAAACTTAAAAATAAAAATATTTGAAATATTTATAGTATGTTAGTATTAATTAGATATTGTGTTTTTATTAATTTTCTTTATTGGCTTTTTAAAAAAAAATTAAAATTTTTTTAAAATTTTTTGAATTTTTTTTAATTTTTAGTTAATTGGGTCATAAACGTGTCATATGCGTGTTGTTATCGTGTCAATCCGTCACGGCACGTTTAATAATCGTGTTAATCGTGTCGTGTCGTATTACGCGTGCCATAGGCACATCGTGTTGGCATTTTTGACACGTTTATTAATCGTGTCGTGTTCATGTTCGGACTAAACGTGCCGTGTTGTAAACGTGTCGACACAAACACGATTATTGCCACCCTTAATTTTAAACTCCACTTTAATAAATCTACCATATAATAATTTTAAGACAAAGAAACAACAAGACAATAAAGAAATAAAACGAAATCTTTTTTTTTTGGTGATAGAATCAAATGAAATTCTAAAAAGGAAAGAATAAGAGAAAACGTACAGACAATCTCAAAGACTGTAAGAGAGAGAAAGTAAGAGAGGTATATATATGGAGTTATAGAGACAGAGGGGGGTTTGGTATATATTTTTCTCTAATAGCTACTCTTGTGTAATATTTTCAATTTTCCTCTCCATACCCCACCTCCAAACCTCAGATTTCTGTAATTCACAGTGAGCAAACAAAACATACAAACCCTAACAACTTATTATCTCCCCTTTCAGAAAAACTAAGACCCAAAAACAAAACCCTAGCCCTTTTGTATTTTCCTTTGATTTTGGGGCATTCCTTTTCGAAATTGAATTCGGAACAATTCTCAGCTCGCGAATTTAGCCTGTAATGTCTGCTTGCTTGATTGATTAATTCAATTGAGCTTTCTTATTGGCGAAAGCTTTTTTTTTTTTTTCTTCGAATATTTTGGGGATTTGGGATTTTAGGGTTGACATTGATATAGGTTTGTGTTTCGTGAATTCCCGGAGAAGAGAGCAACAGAGGAAGGAAAGGGGAGAGCTTTTTAGCCATGGAGGGCATACCGCACCCAATACCTCGTACTGTCGAAGAAGTCTTCAGCGATTTCAAAGGCAGACGCTCCGGCTTGATTAAGGCCCTCACTTCTGGTTCTCTATCTCGACGTTCTAATTTTTATAAATTTTATTTTTTCCCTTTTGATTTTGTTCGTATACTATTTTACGAAAATTTCTGTTTGTGGGTTTCACGATTTTTTCTTTTAATTTTGTATTCTTTTGTAGACGTTGAAAAGTTTTACCAGCAGTGTGATCCCGGTGAGTTATTATTTTCGTTGAGTTATTATTATTGGGCTTTTTCAGAATTTTACTTAATTTTGTTATTCTAAAAAATGAAAATGCTTTATTTGTGTGACCTATTGTGGTATAGCTGTTTTTTCCCAAAATAAAAAATATCAAAAATACTAACCCAGGTGATAATAATTTGGAATTTCGTTTTCCGCCAATAGTGTTTTTAAGTTTTTGCTCTGTCTTTATTGACTTGTTTGACGTAATATTTTTGCACTCTGTTATTAGTCTCTTGTTTGTCATAATATTTCTGCTCTTTGTTATAATTGATTTTTTTGGGTCATTATACTATTTTGACAGTTATGCGAGTAATACTTGAATGGTAACTTAGAACACTTAGTAAATTTGTTGTTAAATTAAAGCGCATAACTTCCTTATTTGGTCTCCTTGTAAATACTATAAGCTATAAATTGTCATATAGAGGATCTTACTGTTTTCCAGAAGCAAGAGATCGTCATCCGTTATATTTTATGTCATGTTTTTGGCAAATTTGGGGGTCTGAAATATTGATATTTTGGTCTCCTTTAGCGCATATTCCTGCGCTAGTAATGTGGGGGAGCATCCACCCGACCATAGTGAGTGGTCCTACTGTTTTCCAGAAGCAAGAGAACGTGATCCGTTATGTTTTATGTCATGTTCTTGGGAAATTTGAGGTCTGAAATATTGATATTAAAACATGTTCTTGGGAAATTTGAGGTCTGAAATATTGATATTTTGGTCTCCTTTAACGCATATTCCTGCACTAGTAACGTGGGGAAGCATCCACCAGACCATAGTGAGTGGTCTTAACCATTGGGAAAAATAAAGGAAAAGCAGCAATTCTCGTAGGGAATATTGAATTCTATTTGTATAATGCATTCGTTGGTTTTTTTTTTTATCATTTGACTCTTGGCGCATAATTTTGCAGCATTTGCACGAAGAAACAATTTGCTATCTCTAGTTGTTTGGACAAAGTTAGCGCTTTATTCATGTAGAACTGCATGATGGCTCTACATGAAGATGCTGATAGTTTTAGGTCGGGTCCAACCTTATGGACATAGAAACTGAGTTGCAGTTTCGTTTTTGTTAGACTAAAATTTTATTCTTTCTGCCATCTGTTTAGTTGCTATCTGTCAGATTCATTGTATGCTGATTGTTAACATGTTGTGTCATTTTGTCTTTCTGTAAAAGATTATTTCATTGTTGTTGACAACCGGAAAACACATCCTGAATAGCGCCAACTCTGACGTTACTAAGTCTGAGCATGCTGTTTGTTCCAAAGTTTCATTTTATTGTCAATATCAACAAACATCCAAAGTAGTGGTGGAAAAAAATCTATTCAATAAAGTACTTTGTAATGTGAACAGCTATTTAGTATGAACAAAATTATGCATTGTTTCTTAGGAATGTATGTTCTGCTTCACAGAGAAGGAGAATTTGTGTCTGTATGGACTTCCTAACGAGATATGGGAAGTTAACCTGCCTGTTGAAGAGGTGCCTCCAGAGCTTCCTGAGCCAGCCTTAGGCATTAATTTTGCTAGGGATGGTATGCAAGAGAAGGACTGGTTGTCATTGGTTGCAGTTCACAGCGATTCATGGTTGCTTGCTGTTGCGTTCTATTTTGGTGCACGCTTTGGTTTTGGTAAGAACGAAAGGTATGAAATGGTTTTCCCCTAGCTATGCACAAAATCTAGCTTGTTAATACGTGATCTGCCTCTTGAATTCTTATTTTTGGGTCAAGCTTTTTTTTGTTATTGTTTTTCCCCCCAATTGAAGCTTCATCCTGTTTGTTGACTTATGACTTATGCTACATCAAATGCCTTATGTTATTTTCATGTGCAGTGTCTTTGTTATCCTTTTTTGGCATGTAAAGTTACCTCCTTCCATCTTTTTCCACCTATGATTGATAGTTTCACTTCAAATTATAGTTTCCTTGACAGAATTTATGTACATATATTTTTTAGCTCCAATCAATTTTACGTCTAGTGGATGCCTTCAGATGTAGTTACTTGTAAACTTGTTAGATATGCTTGTTTTATTTCCCATGATATTCCCCCACACAGCCTTTTCTTCCTTTTCGTTTCTTTTGGCAATACTCTTTTTTACTGATTGCTGGCAGAAAACATGATAGAGTAGTTTATAACCGTTCTTTTCTTCAGTGCGGGACAAATGGCTAGCCCTTTTTTTATATGTAAAAGCTAAGATACAGAGTGAAGTGATGAATAAGATGTTTGTAAAGCATGAGTTTCTTTTTGCTCCCCACTTCATACGGGATGCTCAAGCTACTAAACTTGATAAGTTGACTCATTAGAAAGATAAATTCATTGCGTAGACCTTTCAGGATGGGTGCTTCTAGTATTATTCTAAATTCAGCAGTTAGTTACTTGTGATTAATTATGTTTGTATTGCTTATTGGGACCAATTATGTTTTGTCTCCTGATTACCAGCTAATATAAAAGCGTTTTGTTCCTGGTGTGGTGATTTCTCCCGAGGACTTGGTAGAGAATGATCTTTTCTTGATAAGAGCCACTATCGAGTTTTTTTTTTTGGCCACAATTTAATCTTAGTAATTGGAATACTAATTGTTCTAAGCAAAAGGAAGTAATCATGACTCTTCATTCTTTTTTGAGAAATTTCACTTCTTCCAAGTGTGTTTTGATGCAGTGTGATCCAAATCATGGTATTTCGGAAACTAACTTAAAGGTATTAAGCCTTCTTGCTAAAGTTCAGGTGAAAGATATTTGAACGCATCCCATGTAGGCGTTGCCTGCAATTAAATTGTTGGTCTCTGTCTAGAACAGAGTCCTATACTTCAAATTTTGGACCTTCTTGCATGCACTTTGGAAGTCGATCATATATTGTCTTCAATATGAGCCTTGTGGCCAAGATGAATGGATGAAACTTATATATTATTATTAATTTTTTTTTTATTTTTCTGCTACACGAGAATAATTTCTTTTTTTTTATTTAAATACCAGATTTGCAATATTAATTACAAGGTTCGCTGTTGTTTGGCTTTGATAAGTGTATTGTTCAAATTCTTAAATGATGTAGAAAGTTCTTCATGTAAACTAGTGTTGCCCTTGCTAAAAAAATCCTAGTAAAGTTATCTTTTTGTTAATATTAATTTGAGTCGGAGATGGTCCTAATTTTTGTTTGATCGAAACTTACAGGAAGAGGCTTTTCCAGATGATAAATGATCTTCCCACCATATTTGAGGTTGTGACAGGTGATGTCAAGCAACCGAAGGACCAATCTGGTGCTAATAACAACAGCAGCAAGAGCAAATCTAGTAGTAAGGTGGGAAGAAATTTTATCTATTTTTTTTTTCTTTTTCGTTACCTTTCTAGTGTCAAATTTTATTGTTTTACTCATATCTTGCTACTTGATATCCTCTGTCTTGAGCAGTCTCGGCAATCCGAGTCCCATACCAAGGGTGTGAAGTTGTCTCCACCGCCGAAGGAAGATGATGAAAGTGGAGAAGAAGAAGAGGAAGACGATGAACAGGGTGCTACATGTGGGGCTTGCGGGGATAACTATGGGGCCGATGAGTTCTGGATTTGTTGTGATGTGTGCGAGAGATGGTTCCATGGAAAGTGCGTGAAGATTACACCTGCAAAGGCTGAACACATCAAGCAATACAAATGCCCGGGATGCAGTAGCAAGAGGGCTAGAGTTTGAATTTGGAGGCTGCTACCCCTGAAAGCGGACAAAGTTTACTTCCATTGCAACTGGGAACTAAAAAACAGAGTCAGTTGTCGGTTTTTAGTTATTGAATTTGAATGACTTATGACGGGACTCCAAGTTTTGAAACTATTGTTTTTATGTTCTGTAATTTTCTCAAGGAATTTGTTTCTGATATGGATAGTTGAGTTGCAACTAGAAATATTATATATATATATATATATATATATTCCTGCAATTCTTCTGGTTTCTTACACACTAATGTGTTTATGATTATTAACCATTTGATACTCTGCTAGGCATTGTTTTTCATACTTAATTGGTTCATATCATACTTTCTTTTTTTTGGAGGGGTTCATATCATACTTAATAGCTTCATTTATGGTGGTTTGAGTAGTTTTACATATGTGGGATTTCTATTTTCTAATTTTTCACTAATTTGCTGTAAAGTTTTGAGAAAGCTCCAGAGTTTGTAGCTTCAGTGCCCGATATCGTAGTTGGTGTAGGTAGTTTGTTACATGTGAAGCACTAACCATTTTGTCATTGTTATTTCTCTGCCGGCAAAGTTAGCTAGCATGGCTGTAGGCTGACAAAATACTTAAAAATATTTGATGGATTCGGTTCAATGCTTCTCTTTTTTTTTTTTTTTTTTGGGTAGCAATGTGATAGCTGCCACTTAATGATCATGAGCTTGCCCTCCAGTTAATTGTGTTTCCTATAAGCCATTTCTTGAAACTTTCTCTTCGGTGTTTATATAGGCTGCCACAGGTTATTGTTGGGGTGGCAAAAATGCAGGTTTCGTGGTTGCATGCATAATCTAGTGGTAAATCCATGACTGATTCCATCAAATGATGAGTTTGAATCCCAAACCTTAAAGTTCAAAAGAAAAAAAAATGGAGGTTCCTACAAGAAGCATTCTCCGATGCAGTTAACAAAAGATCAAAACACTAAAATCTCTTAAGTTAAAGACTATAAAGAGTGTACATTTTCCTTCGCTTGTGAATGCACTAGGATTCTTCGTTCAAGTATAGCATGAGCCTTCAAACCTCAACATCCCAAATTCAGCATTCACATTGACACAGCTTCTTGTTGTTTGAAGAAACCCTCCGCTTCAATTGGTCTTTTTTCACGAAAAGCAAACATGAGATAACAAATCCAGTCTTTCACTAAGATTTCGAATAGCTGTTCCGAATTCAAGTTGATTATGTTTCGCCTCTTCCTCGAAGAAAGATGATCAAACAATTCCCAATCATGGTTCTTGTGGATCGGATCATCCATATAATATACAAAAAGAAACTCCAGATATTAGAGAATAATACCACGAGTTGAAAGGATTACTGCTCTCTTTTCTTATTTCTGGCATTGTGTGGGCTTGCTAAACATATTCATACGTGGAGCCAATTGAGGCTGAAGTCCCTGCTCAAAATTTTTTATTCTCTAAAAAATCTATACACATAAAATCTGTATTTTATTGTGAAATATGCATATAGCCCCACTAAAAATATAAAAATTAATTTATAGCCTCTCAAGTTTTAGTCTAATCAGTAGCCCCACTGACAAAAAATTTACAAATCCCATGGATATATTTATATATATATATATATTGTTTATAGATGGTGATTCTAACTTTATACTTTTGGTAGAGTTGAGTGTGGATTTGTTTCTAAACATATGATCAAATAGGAAAAAGAAATACTAATCTTTTCTCTTTTCCCATTCATACAGGTAAACACGTCCTTAAGAAAACAAAAACTCAACCAATTTTTTATCTAGGCCTTGATTTGCTTCTCACTTCTCAAAGCTTGGATGCCCCCAAACGGCTCTCCTCTAGCAATGTATACTCGTGCACTTCTCCGGGACAATTTTCACACAGCCCAACCACCCAAATTCCGAAGCCTGTCCCCGAAAGGGGACACCAACCTAGTGTGGTTTCAAGTACTTTTCTGCAGCAAGTTTTTGAAACTTTTTTTTTTTTAATAAATAGTATGTTTTGAAATATTTGAGGTAAATAGTAGTTTACAATGCAAATTTATCTCAAATGTTTAAAGCGTGTTATTTTTATCTTCAAGTTTTAAAAATATTATTTACTGCAAGAAATTAATACCCATTTGGTTTCTAGATTTCAAGATACAGTTTGAATAGAAATTCAAATTAAAAAAACTGCAGTGAATTTTTTTTTTTTTTTGAAACTTAAATAAGTAAACAGCACGTTTTAAAATTTTATATTTAATTATTTAACCAGCCTTTTATATATAATAAAATAATATATTTCAATTACTAAACATTATATTAATTATACATTACATTACATAATCTAGAATTAGTAAACAAAACTTTAGATTAAATAATAAAGCATAAATACAAAATAAAAAAACATATTGATCGTAATTCAATTCTTTGAATTAGTATACTCTTCCACAAATGATCAATTAATGCATTTCAAAGAGTAAAGTAAACCTTTTCATCCTTGTTTTATCTATATCAATAAAAAATTCTTCAAAAGGGGTAATTTCATCTACCACCATTTCAACTTCTAGAGTGGCGCTTCTATCAAATCATCAATTGGTGCATCAACTCGTTGATCCTCGATTATCATGTTGTGCGTAATAATGCACACAGTCATCAAGTAATGAGTTTTTTTGAATTCAATAGCTGATTTGAGCCTACTCGAGTCCTTTCAAAGTGAACAATCAAGAATTATACAAAAAAGGGGCACAATAACAACAATTAAATGAAAATATCTTTAATAGTTTTGGTCAATATTTCAATGATATTACTGGATCGGGAAGTGATCTCCATAATGCTAAATTATTTTCTTAATTTATGTTGTATTCTGCATTAATATTAGTGTTATATAATTAGTGTACATTTACTTTAAGTTTGAATGTAATTTTAATTACTGTGTATTTTAATGTTTGTGTTTTTTGCATTACATGTTAACTTTATGAGTTCATCATAAATGTTAGCATAAAACAACTACTACTGCTAATAATAATAATAAATATATTTTATTAAAGAAATTTTATTAAATTAATAAAATAATTAATAATAATTAGTAATAATTAATAATAAATTAATAAAGAAAAGATACAAAAAGGAAGAAATTTTATTAAAAATTGTATAATTAGGGTAAAATAAAAATTATAAAAATACAAAATGGGTAACTATTTTATTATAAAACTCTAAAAGAAACTTTACAATTAAAAAAAGAATAGTGTAAGAACAGTGCAATGCTATATACAGCGCCACACTATCCACAACTCTAATTTGGGCTTAGGTTTTCCGTTTGGTTGGAGCCTAATTCCCATGCTATTTTGGCATTTCACTCCAATTTGAAGTTGGTTTTTAGCAGTCTGTTGGAAATTCTCTAGACTTGTTATTTCACATATTTGTGAATTTATTAAAATTGATATATAATTAATTAATTAAAAGTTAACTTGAAATTGGATTACGATTGTTAGAGCTTGAATTACATAGGTCCATATTTATAGCCTGATTAACCCAATATTAACTAGATTAAGCCAAAGATTATATAAATTCACTCCAACTTTATGATCTAAGTTATGACATGCAACCATTCCTAATTTATTGGGGTCTGATATGAAATGAAATTTAATATTTATTTTTTTCTTTTCTTGATAAAATGGTGTAATCACACAAATATGAATAATGAATATTCTACATCAAGCAGGAAAAAAAATGTCAGTCTCATAAAAATACATGAGAACATAAAATAAGAGTGGCCTTGGTTTACTTCCTCCTTGATTGGTGCCTAAAACAACTACAATAAAACAAATATCCAAACAAACTTTTAAAAAGATTTCGGCTGCTTGTGGGTTGTATGCAAGCAAACTGTGTACACATTTGTTTTACCAATACTTTGGTTTTATCATCGTGTCTTTAACTTGATAATGTATACCTTGCTTTTCAACGTGAGAAAATAGCAACATTGTTATCCTCTTTAGGAACAGATAGAAACTATTGCTTACTGATTAAAGCACTACAATAATGGAAAAAGATCTTTACACTGATGTGCCATGAACTTATTAGTGTTTTAATAATTTGGATCCTAATTTTGAAAATTGAATGCAATTAGATCAATGTGAAAACGTTAATAATTCACTTATGAAATGCCTCCAGACTTTTTCTGCACAAATACACCTAAAGCCTTTTATTGATTGGTAAATTGGATCTTTAACTTTTTAATTTTGACTATATTAATTTCAACTTATTATTTGGGAGAAACAAAATATAAAGCTAGAAAACAAGGATAGAACTTTTTTAGCTCTTATGATATGGTAGACCAGAAGAGAAAGAAAGAGAAAAGAAAATAGCTAATCTAGTTTATTTTATACATATTCTCATAAAATATAAGAAAATGCAGTGAAATTATGATCACAATGGCTATTTATTTATTTTTTTCCCACATTTTTCCTTCCCCTTCTCTTTGCAAATTTTGAAGGATTAGAAGATGGTCGCCCGCCAACTTATAACTTCTTTCTATTTCGATTTTCTTTCTACTATACAACCTAATGTTCCATTTTGTTATCCAAAATTACTCTTCTTTTTCTACCCTATCAAACATAGCCCAATTTTAAAAAATGAAAATTTAGAGTCTAACTCACAAATAACGAAATTACCCTAATGAAAAAGGGTCGCCTTTTCATGTTAGTTGTAAAGCTAACTTTCTTTTTCTGGCCAAAAAAAAAAAAAAAAGAGTGAGAAATAAAACGAATCCATACTTTTTTTAAGGTCACATATCAAATTTTTATTGAGAAAATTATTCTTTTGGATGATTAAGGGCAAATAAAGACACAGAACTCTTTTTTATAGCATGCTATAATAGCTTATTGCAAGATCTAGAAAGAAGAGCATTTAGCGCACATATTGGAAATCCCCTAATTAATAAATTAATCAAATGCATGTTACTACAAAGTTAAAATAGCAATATTATTATCCTATTATGTGGACTGCATAGTCTTCTACTAGTGGATCACATGTTTGGGGTCAAGGGAGAAAGAAATAATAATATTATGCATTTATTGCTAGTGAGAGATATGGATAGATATTGACAACGTGAATAAAGGGATTAGAGGATAGAATAATTGAGGGACGTGATTGAAAGAGGTGGGGTGGTGGTGAAATTAGTTGGCTCCCATCACATGATTGATTCCTTGTTTCAATAAAATGGGCATCACAATTGATGATATTCAACTAAAGGGGTTGGATCATGATCTCAAATTGTTGTTTTTAATATTGAAAGTTAGGCTATTACTCTCTTCTTTGTGTGAGGAGAAATGGAAATGGAGTGGATGACCATCTACTGGTGCTATTTAACAACTATACTTCGGGGGAAAAGATTAGCCAAATTTGATCGCAGCATGAATACCTATTTCTTCTTTGGCGGAATTGGGTCCGTTTGATGGTGTTTTAAAAATAAGTGAAAATAATTTTATTTTAAAAAATAAGAATTTTTTTAGAATTATGCTGGAAGTGTTTTTAAAATTTTTACCTCAAAAAAATACAAAAACTTTTTAAAAACTCCCAAAACAATATCAAACTTGTTTTTCCGTATGCATACCCCTAAGAGTGGTCAAAGCGGTAAGACGCTTGCCTTGAGGCCATTTCTTGAGAAGGTATCTTCTAAGGTTCAAGTCCTCATTTTGTCCTTGAGTATCCAACTGAATGGCACCATTGATTAAAACAAAAAGATATGCCACGTTAATCCCACTATATGTAATTAAACTAGTTTATAAATATGTATGGCTTTTTGCCTTTTTATTTTATAAACAATTAATAGGCACGGTAAACTTTTAACTTTGCAACAAATAGAACATGTGCCAATCACGTGTAGACCTACCTTCTATGTTTATGTAGAACTCAAAGCACACAATGTCCCTCTACTCGAGGAGAAAAAGGTAGGAAAAAAAGAACTATACAAATTGAGCAAGAAAATATTCGCCAAGATTATAAGTTTCATTCATATAGAAAATAAAACAAATTATATGTACCATTACTATTTTTATCCATCAACTTGTATTATTTTGTGTTGAAAGGAAGGGAAAAAAAGGTATGCTCTATTACCTTTAAATTTTAGTTTTTCACCCAAAAATCTAGCCAATATGTTAAGTTTCCCTAGAACTTTAATCCATCTCATTTTACTCTTTTTCTTCTTCATGTTTGTTGATGCCTGAGATCGGCACAACATCATGTGCGAGGGTGCATGATGGTCAGGTTCCTTGTTCTGCCTCTTACTCTGCAAGCTCCACCTGGTCTAGTCAGATCTATAAGAGGAGAGAAGGCCTCAGAGTAAGGAGACACCGATTTGGTGCCCGCCAAGGGCACTTCAACTCTCAAGTCAGTGTTCTACTAGGAAGAGCTAAGGGAGAGGCAAAGTAGGCAAAGGAAGAATGTCTATACCCTTGTGGTGGAGTTAATGCTCTTATTTATAGAGTTTAGCTTGGATCCGAGTATGGACCGGTTTGGCCCGTGACCCGAGTGTCCAGCTATAGGTGTCACGATCTCCAGAGAAGGAAGATTGCCCAACGGAGGGCTAGGATGGTGCCACGTGGTGGTCTTTGGGTATGATCTACTACTTTATGATCTGGTCAGGATCCAATAATCTTGCCAATCGGGGTTGTCCTTCATGGTTGCTTTGGCCAAGTTGGACAGATCCTAGTCTTGGTCAGACGGGTCCTGCTCTTGGTCGGTTGGATCCTGGTCAGACAGATCCTAGTCTTGGTTAGACGAGTCCTGATCGGATAGATTCTGCTCAGATAGATCCTAGTCCTAGTTCGACGAGTTCTTTTCAGCCCCATTAATGGCCTTCTTGGATTGGTCTTCTCAGCCTACCTGATCGGGTGCTTGGTTTAAAGAGGGTATAAACTTCAGACGATTTTCTTATCATGAAGATTTCCCCCAATAGTAGCCCCCCAAGACTTTAGGGATGGAGGTCATCAACACTGAAGTCTTGATGTGGTTGGGAAATATTTTTCGTCAACGTATCCTTCTTAGACTCTTCGTCCTAGACTTGGTCAGCCATAGCTTGGATCTGGTCTTCTCTGGTCAGCCGTAACCTTCTTGGACTTGGTCGGACTCTTTGTCTTAGACCTGAGTTCTCTTTCTCAGTCGTAGCCTTCTTGGCCTCTTCGTTTGGGACCTGGTCAGCTGTAGCCTAGACCTGGTCTTCTCTGGTCAGTCGTAACCTTTTTGGACTTGGTTGATGAAGGTCTCTTTGTTGGTCGTAGCCTTCTTACACTCTTCGCTCGGGACCTGGTCGGTCGTAGCTTAGACTTGGTCTTCTTTAGCCGACTGTAACTTTCTTGGACCTGGTCAGACTCTCCGTCCTAGACATAAGTTCTCTTTGTCGGTTGTAGCCTACTAGGACTCTTCACCTGAGACCTGGTTGGCCATAGCCTAGACCTGGTCTTCTTTGGTCGGTCATAACCTTCTTGGACCTGGTCGGACTCTTCGTCTTGGACCTGAGGTCTCTTTGTCAATCGTAGCCTTCTTGGACGCTTTGTTCGAGACCTAGTCGGCCGTAGCCTGGACCTAATCTTCTCTGGTGGGCCGTAACCTTCTTAGACTTGGTCAGACTCTTCATCTTGGACTTGAGGTCTCTTTGTCAATCGTAGCCTTTTTAGACTCTTCGTCTGAAACCTAGTCGGTCGTAGCCTAGACCTGGTCTTCTCTGGTCGACTGTAACCTTCTTAGACCTGGTCGGACTCTTTGTCTTGTACCTGAGGTCTCTTTGTCGGTTGTAGCCTTCTTAGACTCTTCGTCTAGGACCTGGTCAGCCGTAGCCTAAACCTAGTCTTCTCTGGTCGACCGTAACCTTCTTGGACCTAGTCAGACTCTTCATCTTAGACCTGAGGTCTATTTGTCAATCGTAGCCTTCTTGGACTCTTCGTCCAAGACCTGGTCGATAGCAGCCTAGACTTAGTCTTCTCTGGTCGGCCGTAACCTTATTGGACTTGGTTCGACTCTTTGTCCTATACCTGAGGTCTCTTTGTCAGTCGTAGACTTCTTGGATTCTTCGCCTAGGACCTAGTCAGCCGTAGACTAGACATGGTCTTCTTTGGTCTACCGTAACCTTCTTAGACCTGGTCAGGCTCTTCATCCTGGACCTAAGTTCTTTTTGTTGGTCATAGCCTTCTTGGACTCTTCCTCCGAGACTTGGTTGGCCGTAGCTTAGACTTGGTCTTCTATGGTCGACCATAACCTTCTTGGACCTGGTCAAACTCTTCGTCTTGGACCTGAAGTCTCTTTGTCAGTCGTAGCCTTCTTGGACTCTTCGTTTGGGACCTGGTCGGTCGTAGCCTAGACCTGGGCTTCTCTAATCGACTATAACCTTCTTGGACTTGATCGGATTCTACGTCCTAGACCTCAAGTCTCTTTGTCAGTCGTAGCCTTCTTGGAATCTTTGTTCGGGAACTAGTCGGCCGTAGCTTGGACCTGGTCTTCTCTGGTTGGCTGTAACCTTCTTGGACCTGGTCAGACTCTTCGTCTTGGACTTGAGGTCTCTTTGTCGGTCATAGCCTTCTTAGACTCTTTGTCTGGGACTTGGTCAGTCGTAGCCTGGACCTCGTCTTCTTTGGTTGATTGTAACCTTCTTAGACTTGGTCAGACTCTTCGTCTTGGACCTGAGGTCTCTTTGACGGTCGTAGCCTTCTTGGACTCTTCATCCGAAACTTGGTTGGTTGTAGCCTGGACCTGAGTTTTCTTTGTCAGTTGTTGCCTTCTTGGACTCTTCGTTTGGGACCTAGTCGGTTGTAGCTGGACCTGGTCTTCTCTAGTCAACTGTAACCTTCTTGGACCTGGTCAGACAACTCGTCTTAGACCTAAGGTCTCTTTGTCGGTCGTAGCCTTCTTGGACTCTTCATCTTGGACCTAGTCGGTCGTAGCCTAGACCTAGTCTTCTCTGATCAGTTATAACCTTCTTGGACTTAATCGGACTCTTCGTCCTAAACCTGAGGTCTCTTTTTCGGTCATCCCAGGAATGGTTAGGGGGAGAGATGAGGTTGCTGAAGAGGCATGAGGCCTTCTTTTTAGTGCCAAATGTTGATGCTTAAGATCGACTTAACACCGCATGCGGGGGCACATAATGGTTGGGTTCCCTCTTCTGTCTCCTGTTATGTTGGGCTCCACCTGGTCTAGTTGGACCTGCAAGAGAAGAGAAGGCCTTGGAGTAAGGGGACACTAGTTTGGTGCCCGCTAAGAGCACTCCTACGCTCAAGTCAGTGTTTTGACTGGGAAGTGCTAAGGGAGAGGCAGAGTAGGCAAGGAAAGATTGCTCGTACCTTTGTGGTGGAGTTGATGCTCCTATTTATAGAGTTTAGCTTGAATCCAAGTGTGAACCCGTTTGGCCTATGACCCTGGTGTCCAGCGACAAGTGTCACGATCTCTAGAGAAAGAGGATTACCTAACAGAGGGCTGAGATGGTGCCACATGGTGGTCTTTGGGTATGATCTACTACCATGTGATCTTGTCAAGATCCAACCATCTTGCCAGTCAGGGTTGTCCTTTATGGTTGCTTTGGCCAAGTCAGACAAATCCTGGTCCTAGTCAGACATATCCTAGTCTTGGTCTGTCAGATCTTAGTTGGACAGATCCTGGTCCTAGTTAGACGTGTCCTGGTCAGACAGATCTTGCTCAAACAAATCCTGGTCCTGGTCCGACTAGTCCTTTTCAACCCAATTGATGGCCTTATTGGATCGGTCTTCTCAGCCAACCTGATCAGGTGCTTGGTTTAAAAGGGGTATGAACTTTACACGGTTTTCTCATCGTGAAGATTTCCCCTAACAATGTTTTTAATTTAATATCACAAATGGTCCTTAAGATTTTCCTTCACTTTTATTTCAGTCCCTAACATTTAAAAAGGCCTTAGTTTGATCTCTAATCTATTTCTTTATTTCAGTTTTAGTCCGTCCCTCAATTATGCGTTAAATATTTAATGGAAAACTTTTGAAATCTCCAACTTTAATCCTTAACCTATTACTTTATTTCACATTTAGTCCCTCTATTTATTACTAAGAGTTATTATGGCTTAAAATTTGAAAATTTTAAAGTGAAAAACTAAATATAATAAATTTAACTTATTAATTTTTTTAAAAATAATTTCATCATATTGTTAGTGCATTTTAAATAACAAGATATGCATTATAATTTATGCATATAATATATTTAAAGATGTATGTATATTTATATACTATGTTAGTGATCATAATTATGAACATCATACTATATATACACGTGCATTTATAATATACTAAAATTAAATTTTCAACTTGTAAAAAAATAATATCAATTACATGAATCAAAATTGTTGCATTTAGCTTCTCACATTAGTTTTTTTTTTTAATTTTGATTCCTAATAATATTTTTCTAATAAAGGGACCAAAAGTGCAATAAAATAATAGATTAAGGATAAAAGTGTGACATTTTAAGAATATTTCATTAAATATTTGACTTGTAACTGACAGAGGGACCAAAACTGAACCAAAATAATAGATTGAGGATAAAAATAAGATTTTTGTATATGAAGGATTAAAATAAGACTGAAGGTAAATCTTAAAGACCATTTATAGGATTAACCATTTTTTTCCTTTGCCACAAAACAAGCTATCTTATCATTTTTCATCTAATAGTCCCTCTGTTATTTTTTTTCTATTCTACCAAAGAAAGGCTTAGGCTCATTGTTCAAATCCCCCACTCGTTGATTGGGGAAAAGAAGAAAAAAAAAAAAAAGGTTCAACATCTAATTATCAAAACAGGACATAATAAAATATTATTTTCGTGTTTTTTTTTTTTTGAAAAAAAAATTCAAAAAAATGTTGAGCAGCACTTTTTTTCTTGTTTGTAGTGGAACTACGGAAACAAGATCACATTTTACTTATTATTTTTTTTTTCGTCTTCTTCCTTTTAACTATATATCCATATAGTTTGCAATAATTAGGCACACATGAATTTCTTCTTTATCCTAAAGTATTAGGTGCCTAATTCTGAAAACGACACAAAGAAAGAAGTGGACTTCTGGAAACTATACGACATAGATGTGAGGGACAATAGAAAAATCACAAAAGTGGATACAAACACAAAAGCAAACAGCTTTAATTCCGTGTTTTTGATATTAAAGGCAAAAAAAAAAAAAAAAAGATTTTACTCAAAAGAAATGTTGACAAGGATAATTCAAAACAGACAGCTTTTCACATCTACTTACTATTATTAAGAGAAAAAGGAAATAAAAACAACCAAGTCCTTTTCCTTTTTCACTTTTAGCTTGGTAAAAAAGATAGCAGAAGCTAGATGAATTAATACCTTTGTTTGAAACAAAAGAAAAATTCAACATAAATACTCATCACTTTTGTAACGCTAAAGTTAAAACAACTGTAAACAATGATCAATCCCCTCCAAAAAGTGAATGGAAAGAACAAAAGAGAAGGCAAAAAAAAAAAAAAAAAAAGAACGTAAGACATTGTTCTGATCAAATAGAAAATCAATTCTACAAAAATGTGTATAAATAGAGGACAGACTTGGGCATTGGGTCCAAAAATATAAGAATATATAATGAGAAACCAATGGATGAATTTGCTCGACATAATGGATAGTGTTCATTAATTTGTACAAACGGTCTTGACTCCATGATAAATGACATCTCACCTGTTTTAGTACAACCTCTTAAACTGCCTCTCACAGTAGTTGCCCATATATATGATTTCTAATTAAAGATCTAGCTCGTACTAAACCAAACCATGTTTATATAAGCCAAACCATGTTCATATCTTTTGATTATTATTTTGTAGTTGTTGCCAAATCTGCCAAGGAATTTATAGACTGTCAAGGATAAGAGTAATAAGGTGTTTAGAACATTAGTTTCAATCCATTAATTACGACTATAAACAATATAAAACCCATTAAAGCTGCAATAAAAAACAAAAAGTTATTACAGTGTGAAACTCTCACATGTTACGATTTTTAAACTTAAAACATACATTCCAACCGATTCTCCAAACGGAAACTTAAATGATCGAGTTTACAACTTAAATGATCGAGTTTACTTCTGGCATAAGTGAGAGGATCTATTTTCTTTACTGGTGTTGATTGAATGTGCCTTTTTTTTTTTTTTTTTTGGAAGAGGGATTTGGAGATAATTGCCCACCACAATAATTGTTGAAAATTTAATTAATGTGTGACGTCAATCATGAACTTTGAGATTAGGGCATTGGCGGAGCCAAGGCTGGAGTGTCGCCATGCGATTTTCCTAGCAGCCGCTTGGGCTTCCCCCTTTTAGCGATGCCACATTTGGTTTCATTTTTTTTTTAAGGGGGGATTTCATTGCATTAGCTACAAAGAGTAGTACAAACCAGAATAGACATGAAAGACTGAGAGACATCCCTCTTAGTTCAGATCGAATCCATTAGTAAATTCTGATGATACTAAAAAAAAACGAAAGTATACCATAGGCCCAATATCGGGATAGTACCTTGGTATACTGAGGCGGAGCATGGGTGTAGCTCTTTCCCAAAATGATTGAAGGCCAGAAAAATGTGGCACTATGACCACTAAAAGTCCCTTAACAGTTGATGGATCTTCTTGATCTACCAGAAGGTAGCAATCTCTAACAGTAAGGCTACCATCAACCCCTCCTAAGAAACACTCTAGAGGACCAAAATCTTTGTCACGGCACAACTCGGACAGATTATACAAGCCTTCGAGAGGTGGAAAAGCCACCTCTATTGTTACATCAACAAACTAACAAAACACAAATATAAAACTACTACTGTTGACCGGTGAAAAATCGCTGATCTTATTCGACAGACACATACCATACAACAAAAAAAGAAAATCAAAGAAACGTTGGAAAATATGCTTTTATGCTTGCCGCCATCGAGGGACGCGCGCCCGCCACTTGCAGCCAGAACTTCCACCAGGCGAAGCCAAGAGAATTCTCTCCCGTTGGGCTGACCGGCATCTCTGTGAACCACCAGAAAACCCCAATCGGATGTACCCACCCCCGCCACCGTGGAGTATCCCCTCCCAGATCCCAACCTGCCCCACCCCTTGCTGAGAAATCCATGGAAGAGCCACGGATCTCTCAACATTCTTACCCCCCAACCACGAACTCCCACCCAACTTTCTAGCCACGGCGTCGTCGCCCAGTTCTTATCGGCGTAAGGTCCTAACAGGACACCTCCCTCCCAACATCGGCCAAGCATCACCAGCAAAATCCTAACATTTCCTCCCAACCCCGACCGCACACCGTCGAACTCCCACCCCCTATCAGCAGCCAGAAGGCCGGCGGCCATCCCAAAGGCGGCGCCGAGCTTCAACCGAAGAATGAGAGGGGTAGGCGCACAATACATAACAAAACGGAAGAATTTGAAAAACAGGCCAAAAGAAATCTTCAATTGACGAAATGATTTTTTTTTTTTTTCACAAAAAAACTGGGGTACTTAAAAAAAAGATCTTGGGGGAAAAATTTTTTAAGAATGCGCCTTTTTTTTTTTAGATATTAAAAAATTAATTTTTTAGACATTAAAACAGTTATAATTTTTTTTTTGTCATCATATTTAAATATCTCTCTTCGATGCATTTATTTTTCTTTGTTTTTGTGAAAAAAATAGGGCAATTTTGATGCTTAAAAAAAGCCTCTTTTTTAATTTAAAAAAAAGAAATCATTTCCTTAATTTGGTTTTTTTTTTGGCCTTTTTTTCGAATTAACCCCAAAAAACATGTTTTTTTAAGTAAAAAAATTTTCTCAATTTTTGCCAGAAAGATAAGCCTAGCAGAGCATCGAGTGTCTTAATTTGCTCTGTTTTAGATTTTGAGCGATAGAAACCATGGTTTCTACCATAAACTCAGTTATAAACAGTGTAAAATTTTTATATGCTACAGTAACAAAAAAATTTTTCTATAGTATAAAATTATCATATGCTACAATAAAAGTGATTCTAACGACTAGTTCTCAAACATCCTATTAGTTTCATTTTTACTTCAATTATATTGATGATTTAAATTTCAATTGATTAATTTAACTACTTACAAAATAGACAGTAGGACGACTCATTCATGTCCCTGGATTTTATGTTAGTCCTATTTTTTCCTGCTTAACTTTCTTTTGGGGCATTTTAAAAAATGACTTTTTCAAACAATTTTATTTGTTCAATGATTTTTTTTTTTTTGCCCATCAAAAAATTAACTTTTTGGACATCAAAACAGTTATAGTTTTTTTTTGTTTCCACCCTGGTTAGGTCCCTCTCCTCGATACAGTCATTTTTCTCTTTTCTCTGAAAAAAAAACTGAAACAATTTCGGTGCTCAGAAAAAACTTTTTTTTGATGCCCAAAAAAAAATATCATTCACTTAATTTCAAATTTTCTTTAACCTATTTTTCAAAATATCCCCTTTCAAAAGGAACGCATGTCTCTCTTAATCAATCAAAAAGATTGTTTGGTACATAAGGGGGGGTGCAAGTAGAAAGGACAGATTGTAAAAGTTGAAGGACTACAAATAAAGCTTATTTAAACTTAAAAGAAAGAAATAAAAGCTAGGTTATTGAAACGAACTACATTCTAAATTATTCACTAGTATGTTTTTCAAAATTTTGAAGTATGTAATATTTGATATGAGCATTTCGTTTTGTTCGAAATTCCACTAGTATGTTTTTCAAAATCTTGAACTATGTAATATTGATGTGGGCATTTCGTTCTGTTCCAAACGGAGTTTCTTAAGTATAGGTGTCTAAATTTTACAAGTCAAAACATTCTTTCCTTTTTTTCTATTTCTTTTTTTTTTTCATTTTTCTTACCATATTCCCTCCACGCCCCTCCCTCCATAAAAAGAATAATAATTAAAAGGGAAACAACAAAATTGGGGAGGAGGTTAGTCTTTGGGGAGAAAAGACATCGACAATTAATACTTCAATATACGTGTACTTTCCTTTCTTCTTTAAAAAAAGAAGGGACTTTTGGACGTAATTTGCACTTTTATATCGTATGGAAGGCGATTTATCCTGTCAATTTAATTTATATTTGGACCAGGAATGTCTATTCACACTCAAGCTGTGAACATGCATCAATTTACTAATTTTTTTTTGGGAGGAGTGGAAAAAATATTTAGAGATTACTTCCTTTCA
>CAMOHE010049540.1:26880-79908 GCA_946598075.1 Artocarpus hirsutus
ATGAACAGTAAAAAGCTCTCACATGCTACAGTAACAATAAAAAAAAATTGCTACAGTGTAAAAGTTCTCATATGCTACAGTAAAAATGGTTCTCACCACTGGTTCCCACCACCTTCCAAACACCCTATTAATAGTCAATAGACGTGTACTTTCCTTTTTCTTTAAAAAAAAGAAGAAGGGACTTTTGGACATAATTTGCACTTTTATATCGTATGGAAGGCGATTTATCCTGTCAATTTGATTTATATTTGGACCAGGAATGTCTATTCACACTCAAGCTGTGAACATGCATCAATTTACTAATTTTTTTTTGGGAGGAGTGGAAAAAATATTTAGAGATTACTTCCTTTCATGTCCTACTTAATTGTCACAAGGCCGTACACATAACAATCCCGTTGATCACGGGGAATATTTTTCTTTTGTTTCGTTCCATTTATATGTATATCGTTTCTCAAAGGGAGGTGTTGGGTTAAGACAAACTAATCCTTGAGGTTCGTCATGTGTCTAATTTCCTTACTCATATGCATCGATCACTGGGCACCTAATGGCCTTTAGGATTTTTTCGTGTCTCCTAACACTTAAACCTAAGGTATCTTATTGACTTAAGAATCTTATGAGAGAGGTCTTAAGTTTAAGTGTTACGGGACGCCAAAAAATATATAAAGGCCATTAGGTGCTTAAAGAAGATAGTACGTTTATATAAAGGCCACTATACCTGGAGTCCTAACAAACGGACCCCATAGAGGGTTAAAGCGTTATAGAAGCTGCTGTTTCCTAAGATTGAAGATGCCATCAAAACCTTTTCATACTCTATAACGATATATAGAAAGCACAATCTTTATCGTTTTTAACCAAGATAATGTAGTTCTGATTGATTCATTTTCTTTTCTTTTTAGTCTTTTTTTTTGCTGAAATTCTCTTTTTAAGTCCCTTTTTTTTTTCTTTTTTGGTTCTCCCTTCTTGTTTGCCTTTTTTTCTTTCCTAATTATTATACAAAATTTTTACTCATATGCGTTCCTATGTAAAGACATATTTTCTTTCATCTTATCTAATACAGATTTTGTCAAGCTCATCTTTTAAATTTTTTACTAGCTAATTTTGTCGCTAATATATTTTTTTCAAATTACTCTACTTAAGTACTTTTTTTAATACTAAAAAGAATAACAAACTTAAAAGAACCATTCACGTATTTAAAATAAAAATCAACGAAGTAAATATGTACGTGCATAACACGTACACTCCAACTATAATATATATACTACTATATATATATATATATATCAAAACCCTTAAAATATAATTAATGTATTGTATGTGTTCAAACACGTCATAATAATTTGAAATATTTACACATGAAGTGTCTATTTTAAACCTTTTGAATCTAGATTTTTTTATTTGTAAACAGTATTACAGTACTATCTATTCTTAAATTTAGGTGACTTCGAATACTCATTATACCCTAGTGTTTATTTTTGTAAGGTTAAACAATTTTTTGTGTTTTTATTCATTGCCATATTTGTATTATATTAAATGATATACTTACTCCATCTTTTTTATATATCGGAGGTTAGTTATTTTTTTTATTCATTTTGATTAATACCCATTGACTTCCTTTAGTAAGATTTTTTGGGTTTTTCTTGCTTCATTTTATTAATTGCACATTGAATTCTCCTAGTGGGATTATAACGTGAAGTTTTTTTGTTAAGGCATGCTTAACAATTGAGTAAGAAAGGTTCATATATAAATGCTTAGATGTATATATTTATTTATTTAAAGTGAGAATCACCATTATGATAAAAAATAGTAAATTATAATTTCATTACATTATCATCAACATATATTTAAGAGCAAGAACCACAGTTATTATTCGTATAATGATATCATCTTTACCGTAATGACACATTTGGTTAGCAATTTAGTAAGGGACGTTCGTACATACATACAGACATATATATATATATATATACATATACACATATTTATTTGGAAGGTGGTGGAAACCGTTGGTTGGTTAGAACCACTTTTAATGTAGTATGTGAGAGCTTTACACTGTAGCAATTTTTTTTATTGTTATTATAACATATGAGAGCTTTATACTGTTTATAACTGAGTTTTTGGTAGGAACCACAGTTTCCACCCTCATGTCAAGCAGGAGGTTATATCTTTAAGAGCAAGAATCATCGTTATGATAAAGGATAATAAACTATAGCTTCATTATATTATCGTCACCGTATATTTAAAAGCAAAAACACACTTTAGCATAATGATGCCATCTTTACCATAATGACGAAATTATCACGATAAATAAGTATGCTACTTAAAAACAAGAAATTTTAACGATTATCATGGCTTGTATTTTCATGTTCCATTCTGCTTGTAGTTGCCGTTTTGGATCTAAAATTGAAGTTTTTTTTTCTGAAAATAATGAAGCATTTTCTAATTAATTTTTCCTTTTTTTAACCTTTTGTATTCTATTCATTACGATTATGCATTTTTTACTTAATTATATAATCACTGTGTCTTTTTGTTTTGATAATAATGAAGCATTTTGACTTTCCAAAAACAATTGATTATCTCAAACTAATTGCGTAGGTTTTTTTTTCCCTCTTTAAGTTTTTTCATTATTAATCCCCCAGATTTTTTTTATTATTTAAATTTCATAAAGGAAACAATAGAGGTTAATTACTTTCTGTTATAATTCAAGGCTATAATGGCCTTCACAAGTAGCATAGTAGACAATTTTATAATTAAAATAGTTTGTGGACAATTTTAGATTTAATATCTTATATTAGACACTTTTGTAAATAGCGACTCAAACCCAAAAGCTTGTTACCACCGAGTGTTGTAGTCTAGTAGTGGATCTCTTTGTGGAGGGCTTCATGGTCACAGGTTTGAGTGTTGGGTTATCCCAGTTTTAGGATATTAAATATGAAGGCTTGTTTTTTGCCTGCCTAGTATTTGATGGAGTGTGCCTGGGACCATACCTTTACATATCTTCATTGTTAGTACATTCGGTGAGGCTGGATGACGCGTTTTTCATCCGAGAAGTAGCTGAAAAATCGTAATAAGCCTAATGCGAACATTCTTGTTTATGCTAACACCGATCGCCTTCTCTCTTAGACCTAAAAAAAAAATCCTAAAAACTCTTTGAAACTTGTCACTCCATTTAGAATATTAGGCGATATTGGGACAAGTGGTTTAATGAGGTTGAAATTGATAAAAATAAATTCTCAACTAATCAAGGAAAAAAGGCAATAAGCAATAAAGAATATAAAACCGACAAGAGAAAAACAAAACAAAAAAGAAAAGCATGGAGAGAAATATAAAACAAAAAGAGATTGTCGTATTCGGAGCATTTTTTTTTATTTAACTAAATTTTTAACGATTAAGTTTGCAGCGTGCGTTTGGGATTAAGTTCAACTTAAGTTTGTAACTTAAATATTGTAACATATGAAAACTTTATAATATAATACATTTTTGTTTTATATTGTAATAAAGATTTGATGTTAAAATTTTCTTAAACATTCTCATAATCGGAGGATTTTTACATTTGACAGTGCACTATAACTGTAATTAGACACTCATCAATTGACACCGATAAAATGGTAAATATTTACACATTCACAAAAGCCAAGTAAAAATATAATATTTTTTAAAGATATTTTAAAGATAATACAGTTAAATAATTATTATTTTATAATTATCTCATTTATACGATATCATTATATAGTAAATTTAAATTGGGATTTTTAATCAGCTTGACAAAATGTTAGTTAAAGAAACATGATAACGGTATTTTTTAAAAAAAATCAAAATAATACTTTATAGTTTTTGAAAATACCCTTTTAGTACCTTAAGTCTTGTTTTATGACATAAAATTTTCAACTTACTTATATTAATAAATCTCAAATTATTTTATTAACTATAAAAGAAAATAAATACAAATGATACAAAAAACTAATAAATCTACATGTAGGCTTTTTTTTTTTGAATAGTTTTGCTAATCTTTTGTTTTGATTTTCAATTATGGTTTCACAAAATCAATTTAGGGTTATGAATAAAAGGGTAACAAGGAAAATTTACGTCAAAAATCACGAACTTAAGATACCAAAATAATACATTTAAAAATTATAAGGTATCGTTTTAATATCTTGCAAACATTAGTGTCAATGTAATGTTTCTTTAAAACACATGATACCAAAATGACAATGACATTTTAAATTTTGTTATGAATAACATATTTTAGATCTTTTATTAACTCTTATATCAAGATATGCATTTTTATTCTATTTATAATTATTATTATTTTAACTATTTAATTAATTTTTTAATAATTTGATGCGCGAGCATCTAGGTAAAATTGTAACAATAAAATTGTAACAATATCTAATAGTTAAAAATAATATCTATTTGTAGGGGTAAAATTTAACCACTAATTCTGTCGTTTTATTATTGGCCTTTCTTCTATCGAACCAGTCTTAAAACAGTATAATTTTATAATCATATTTTTTTATGTTATAAATCTTTATTTATTTATTTATTTTTTGAATACTTACGGAAAAAATTACCTTCTTTATTTCTAAACAAGACTAGCAAGAGCGTGTTACGTGTCTAAATTTGAAAAACAGGTCACCCTTGTAAGACCCCGCAGAACTCTCTGCAAGAAAAATCCAAAAACAGAAAAAAAAAAAAAAAAAAAAAGACTTGAAAAGAGAAAGAATCCCGTGTGTTTGGCTTTTGTTTGGTCCTGGTCCTTTCTTTTCTTTTGGTTTCGGACAACAATTTAGTCTTTGGAGGGAGATTTTGATTTTCTTTCCACTCCAAATTTCAATTCCCCATTTTTTCTTTTCATTTTCATTATTCCTCTATTTTTAACTCAAATCCTACCACTATTAACTACATTATCACACACAGATTTAGAGAGAGAAAGAAGAGAGAAACATACTATAATAGGCACTATAATATAGTCAAACAAACAGCAGAAGAGAAGAAGCTCTCAATCTCAAAGCGAGGTTTTTTTTTTTTTGTGATCTCTCCCAATGCATTCTCTGATCATCAATGGAGGTTTCTAGTTTTTTGTTTCCAGTTTCAATCGATGAGCTAGAAATTTTTTCCACTTCTTTTTTTGTCTTGTTAATTTGGAAGTAGAAAGTAGGAGGCGGAGGAGGGAAGGAGAAGAAGCCACTAATGGCGGAAGTGCGAGTGTCTGATCTCCACTTGAAGAAGGAGCTAACTCAGATTCGGAAAGCCGCTAGGGCTCTTCGCGATCCTGGAACCACCTCGTCGTGGCGCTCTCCTCTCGCTTCTTCTAGATCTGCCGCATTCCCTTCCAAATCCGAAAACGACGTCGTCCTCAGAGCTCCAACGACGACCACCACCGGCGCCGCCAATGGGAAGGACAAGCGAGTCTTCTTGTACAATTGGAAGAACCACAGGTCCGCCTCCAAAAACGACGACGTTTCGGCCGACGACAACGAGGAAGAGGCGGAAGAGGATGAGGAAACATCGTCGTTCGGAGGCGGGAGTCTGGACGACAGCCTGAGCGACGCGCGAAACGGAATGAGGAGGAGGGACGCGAGTCTCGTCTCGTTGGGGACGCCGTCGGTAAAGAGGAGCGGAGGTGGAATCAAGAAAAGAGGTAAGAAAATCGATTCGCGTTTGGAATTGGACTTTTTATCGAAGTATCAAAAGGAAATGATTCTCTCGAGGAAGAATAAATCTTTGAACTCTAGGAGATTGCCTGAGACTAGTTTAGGATTGTTAGGCCAGGATGATTCGGCTGAACAATCTGATGAAACTGATCAAGACTACTCGAATTCCGAGGATATAAGGTTTTGTAGGGCTTCCCCGTTGGTTTTGAAACTTAAGAAGCACAAGAATTGGTCTCACTCTTCGTCTAAGTTTTTGAGAAATGCTAGTCGGAGAGAGGACTCGTCTTATACTTATAGTACCCCGGCATTGTCGACCAGCTCTTACAATCGGTATGTTGGGAACAATCTTAATCCGAGTACTGTTGGATCGTGGGACGGGACCACGACGTCAGTTAATGATGGGGATGATGAGGTGGATGACGGTTTGGATTTGCCAGGACGACAGGGGTGTGGCATTCCTTGTTACTGGTCGAGGAGGACGCTGAAGCATAGGAGTGTGTGTGGAGGATGTTACTCGCCTTCGTTTTCGGATACTTTGCGGAGGAAAGGGAGTAGCATGCTGTGTGGAAGTCAAAGTATGTATGCTAGGCACCGTCGAGCATCATTGAGCTCCAACAAACGGAGGATTGCTTTGAGAAGTGCGCAGGGTGTGTTTCCATTGCTTAGCAATAGTGGTGATGGTAGGGGAGGATCGTCTATAGGGACAGGGAGGAGTGACGATGAGCTCTCTACGAATTTTGGGGAGCTTGATTTGGAGGGTCTGAGCAGATTGGATGGACGGAGGTGGTCGTCTAGTTGTCGGAGTCAGGAAGGACTGGAGATCGTTGCTCTTAATGGGGAAGGAGAAGAGGAAGGGACACCAGAAAATTGTAAGAGTTTTAGCCAGAAGTATAAGCCCATTTTCTTTGGTGAGTTGATTGGGCAGGGTATTGTGGTGCAATCACTTATGAATGCTACTTCAAGAGGTCGAATTGCTCCTGTTTACCTTTTCCAGGGACCCCGTGGGACAGGAAAAACATCAGCAGCCAGAATTTTTGCTTCTGCCGTGAACTGCTTGGCTCCTGACGAATCTAAGCCATGTGGCTACTGCAGAGAATGCTCTGATTTCATCTCTGGAAAGAGCAAGGATTTCTTGGAAGTTGATGGCACCAATAAGAAGGGGATTAATAATATTAGGCACCTCTTGAAAAATATATTATCAGGGTCTTCATCAGCCTCCTCACGGTACAAGGTCATTGTGATTGATGAGTGTCATTTGTTGTCCTCTAAAACATGGCTGGACTTTCTTAAATTTCTTGAAGAACCACCACAAAGGGTTGTGTTCGTGTTTATAACGACTGATATTGACAACGTGCCCCGTACTATACAGTCTCGTTGTCAGAGGTATCTCTTCAACAAAATCAAAGATGGTGACATAGTGTCTAGGTTGAAGAAGATTTCTACTGAAGAAAACTTGGATGTTGAACCAGATGCACTGGATTTGATTGCTTTGAATGCAGATGGCTCTCTTCGAGACGCTGAAACCATGTTAGAACAATTGAGTTTATTGGGAAAAAGAATTTCCAAATCGCTGGTGAATGAACTTGTAAGTTTTCTCGAAACGTCTTCTTGATGTTGGCAACTTCAATATAACATCTATATTGTTTTTGCAAATAAGTTAACGATCGTTTCAATGGGTAAATCCTTTGATTTCATTGTCGTAATTTTCTTCATTTCTTGATTGGATAATCAAGCTTACTGATAGTTTCTGTTATCTTCTGTAGGTTGGGGTTGTTTCTGATGAGAAGTTATTGGAACTTTTGGAGTTAGCGATGTCATCAGATACTGCAGAAACAGTTAAAAGAGCCAGAGAGTTGATGGACTCTGGTGTTGATCCAATGGTGCTGATGTCTCAACTTGCCAGCCTAATTATGGATATCATTGCTGGAACGTACAATATCGTTGATACCAAAGGCAATTCATTATTTGGTGGACGAAATTGTGAGTTCCCCCTCCCACTATTTTTTTTAAAGTTGTTGTTAGCAAAAGTTAGACCTTTTTACATGCATACAACACCATCGTTACCCTTGTAACGTTAAGACGAGGCTTAAGCTTACAAGCTCCTCGGCTAGAATATGTTGGAATAGTGCTCAAGTGATCTTTTTTTCTTGCAGTCTTATAAAGCTCCCTTTCGTTTTGCTATATTTTGCACTAATAATAGATTTATCCTTCTCCTTAACCGAACATGTAGCTACGACATGAGTACCAAAATATGTTTCTGGAAACATTCATTGGGTGAAACATGAAAATGCTGGAACAAAATTTATCTCAAACAAAAATATGTCTAGATAATTTTACACACGTTTACTGTCTTTGCAATTGCAGACTTTAATTCTATCTTGTTTTTCTTTAACATTGTTGGTGGTCTTATATCTTGAGAGTGTTTAATTATGTGCTTAATATGTGGTTGGTGGTCATGCTTTAGTGACTGAAGCAGAATTGGAGAGATTAAAACATGCTTTGAAGCTTCTTTCTGAGGCTGAGAAACGGCTCAGAATTTCAAGTGAACGCTCAACATGGTTCACAGCAACTCTTTTACAACTTGGTTCAATGTCTTCACCAGACCCTAATCATTCAGGTAGCTGTAGGAGACAGATCTATAAGACAGAGGATGATCCGTCAAGTGCTTTGAGAGAAGCCACTGTATATAAGCAGAAGCCAGATGTTCAATATCTGCCTCATAATTCAACCTCTCCTGCTGGCCAAATTGCAGAAAATGGTAATCCCAACACCAGAGGATTGTCCCAAAATGGCGGTCTCAGTATCAACTCCAAGCTCCCTCAAATGGATGTCGGCGTTTCAGCTGCCTCATATGATGATGCCATGGTTGGAAATATGATGATTCGGTGTGTAAACACAGAAAAATTGGATGGTCTCTGGGCACGGTGCATTGAGAGATGCCACTCAAAGACACTGAGACAGCTGCTTCATGCTCATGGAAGGCTTGTTTCTATTTCAGAAGTTGAAGGTAAGCTTAATAATTTTTTTGTAGAGGTTTTCCATCCAGTCGTGTCAATTTTTACCAAGAATGCACTAAAATCTGACTTAAGTCAGGGTATGCTTGTTTTAATAGCAGGATGAAAAGCAAACTTGTGTGTACAATTTCTTTGTTTCCTCTAATTAATTTGTAGTCTGTCATTTTACACCTATTTTCTACAGCTCTTGGGATAATTGTTTCCCCATCTTTGAACTTACAGACAAAGGCTAGGTTGATAAAGCATGTGCATGTAGGATAGAAAATCAGTGTTTTCCTAAACCTGAAAGCACCCGGACATATTATAATCATAGCTTTGATTTCATAGGTTTTGCCTTTTACATGTGCTACATAAATACTATAATGGTTCAGGCAGGAGAGCCCAGAAGCGACAAGTCGAAAGAGTAGTGAAATCCTGGGAAACAAAAAGGAATTTAAATGGAACACAACTGCATTGTTAGTTAAAGTTCAGAAGCTCCTATTTTAACTAATATGATTGTATATGCAGGTGTTCTGATTGCTTATGTTGCATTTGCCGATGAAAATGTTAAATCTAGAGCTGAAAGGTTCTTGAGCAGTATAACGAATTCAATTGAAATGGTTCTGAGATGCAACATAGAGGTTAGAATCATCCACTTATCAGGCGGAGAGGCTGCTCTAAGTGCTGCAAGTCCTATAGGAAGTGGAATGGAAAGAAAGGCCAGTTGCTTGAATCCTAGTGGTGGTTATTCCAATTCCTATACATTGCCAAACGGCACCTACCGTTCTACATCTGCATCTTCAGAGTTACTGACTGACGGTGATACACAAACAAATGATGGAGAGCAGAGACAGGAGATTCCAATGCAGAGAATTGAGTCCATTATCCGTGAGCATAGGTTAGAAACTGCCTGGCTACAGGCTGCAGAGAAAGGCACCCCTGGATCATTGAGTCGCCTGAAACCCGAGAAGAATCAGGTCCTGCCTCAAGAGGGCAGTGAAGATCAAACGGAGCTAACGAATTCAATCGGGATGTCCTCGCGACAATGGGAAGATGAACTAAACCATGACCTAAAAGTATTGAAGGCTAACAATGGTAGGGTCCTTCAAAAGGACCAGATAGGTAGAAAGGCTGATCGTTATCCTATGTCCCCAAGCTTATTGCATGATACCAGCTTCATGGGAACTTCTGCAAAAGACAACCTGTAAGTCTTAATCTGATTACGTTACATGATTGTTTTCATTTTTCTCCCTCTTAGTTTCTTTTACTTCCAAATTGACTGATAGGCTTCTTTAAATTCGGTAACTGCAAAGCTGGAAAAAAAATTTAAATCATAGCCATGCAGCTGAAACAAATAAGTTTAAGAGCCATTTATCAACATCTATGTTTTGTCCAACAATTCCCGTTTCTGGTTTCTCTTCAGGGGCTACGAATCGGGATCTGGTGCGGGAGGCTGCAGCGGATTTTTCTGTTGGAACAGCAGCAAACCCCACAGTAAGGGGAAGGTAAGCTCTTCTTTTATTTGCTAGTTTTATGTGTTTTGTTCACTTGCTTTGTTTAGACATTCTTGTTTCTTAAACCACAAATAAATCTCTTCTATATGTGGCTAAAACAGGTAAGAGGAGCCCCTGTTCGGCCGGGAAAAAGCGGACGGTTTTCATTGTTTGGTGAATGTGGGAAGCCAAAGAAAACTGAGAGTAGGTTTAAAAGATAAACAGGAGATTCTAGCTTGGAGCATTGGAGATACCATTTTCTTTTTACCTTCTTTTTTTGGGACGCATATTCTTGTTGTATTTATTTTCCATTTGAGCCATTTTTCAGGGTATGAGGGTGAGAAAGGGAAAAAAAATTGTAAAGGGTGCGTGGTTGGGCTGCAATCATCTCTTCAGCTCCTTCCATTTTTCACGGGATCAATATAAAAATTAGTGTTTGGTAAACTGATTCTAATTAGATTATGAAATAATCTTTTTTCTCTTTAAAAGGGACTTTGAGAAGCAGCCTAAAGTTTCTTTCTAAATATCTGATAAAGGTGCTTTAAAAAACTTTTGGAATGCTCAACCTATTATTTTAGAAAAATCCATGGGTACCTTCAGCATTAAGCATCACAATTAATAAGAAATAGGCCTTGTATTGTGGGACATATTTTATTGATGTGTAGTGTTTAACACAATCGACGTCTCTTGGTATTGTTTTTTCTTTAAGTCGTCTCAAACTCCAGATATCTTAAAAGGATCTATAAAAGACTAATGAAATAGTGACCAATTCTAGTGCATAATTTATGCAAGTTAAATGATATCACAGGTCAAATGTATACTTACCATTATTGGTTGGACTGATCATTACTATATACTTATTAGCTATGTCTACATATGTTACATATGGTTTAGAGAATTTGAGATGGTATTAGCTAGTTTTCTTGGCAAAATCGAGGCAAGTACAAAGTCGCTTACCCAACTCCAATTTCCCTTTCCATTGGCTGAATTCTATGGGCATATTGCCGTTTCCTTTTTTTTTTTTGTTAATCAGAAGCAGTTAAAACAAAGCACAGCTCAAAAGAGAAAAAGAGAAACCAAACAGGAAAGAACAAACAAGGAACAAAGAGCAACATGATCATCTCCTTTTTATACCAGGCTCAAGGGAAGCAACAAAAGCCTGGAGTTGAAAGCCAACAAAAGAAGCTAAGTGGCATGCAGGCCCTACTTAGCAAGTCTATCTGCAATGACATTACCATCCTTGTCCACATTTTGGCATTGTACTCCCAATGGGAACCTTTTCATCATGTTGTATTACCTATTTCTTCTGAGAGACCAAATGTCAAATCTACTCCCTCTGGTCAACAAAGAAGCAAGCAGTCAAATTCAATACAAACAAATAGAGACTAGCATCTTCCCACCTCTCATATCATTGGAGATTGTTAAGTGACTCTGATTCTTATGCATTTGGGGGGTACATTTTCTTTTGCAATATCTTTTTTTTTTTTTTTGGAAAAAACAAAGGAAAGAAAGGAAGAAAGAAGCAGCAGCTAAAGTATGGCGCAGTTTATCCTTGTTTGTAAGAGGAAAAAGTGAAAGAAAGGATGAGGATGGAAAGTTCAAGACTTATGGTAATTTGGTAGGATGAAAAGTTTAAGACTTATCGTAACTGGTAGGAGGGATCAGAGAAGGTCATGTATGAATGAGGGATTCAAAATCATCTTTAGGATTTAAGTTTGATCCACTAAAGTTCCGAGGATTAGAGAAGGAAACTCATGCCAAACAACGAAAAATTTCTGCCCTTTTATTTTCTGCACCTAAATTATGCAACTCCGTCCTTCCTATTTTCTCTCCCGCCTACCATTACATGGCCTTAGAGATCGATGCTTTTTTTTATAAATAAAATACAGACAATTAAACAAAACATGCTTCTTCGTTCTATTCATTACCTTATTTCTTGCCATCCATAAAAGGCTTATTAGTAGGTTAAAAATATTCCAGGGCAAAAATCAATTGTGGTTCGAATGAACGTTCCGGTATAAAGATGAACAGAATGGAGAAGCGAGAAGATTACAAAAAAATCAACGCAGAAGAACAAAATGAAGGTTTATTTGGGAGATTTCACATTGCTCAGATTCAATATTCTCTCTGCAAGTAACAAATCATCTGGGGTTGTGACCTGCAAAACACTTAAGCTCTTTAGTTTGTGATTATTGCCTTTTGTTTTATGTAGAACGAGTGTCGAGAAACTTGGGAGTTAAACAATTATTCTTCATTTCCAAGATTTAAAAAAACAAATTAGTAGAATTTCATTACCTTGATGTTGGTGTAAGCGCCCTCGGTGATATACACGGGATGTCCGAGGTGCTCCACAATAGACACATCATCGGTCACTTCCAAACCTTCTCTGTAAGAAGACATAATGGAATAGAAAGTTAGAAAGTGATATTCATATCACTGGTGATGATCACCGCACAAACAGAATGTCGGTACCATCACCGCACTAACAGAATGCTGGTCCTACTTGTGCTGCCATGAGCTTTGTGAAACCACATTTGAAGTTTTATGCCTTCAATGATCGATCACCATCAGTGGCGAATAGCGACATTCCTTAGAAGTTACATGCCACTAGGATTTAAAAGAAAACCATGAATGCAACGATAGAAATGGGAGAAGGGGAATTGGACTCTTTCCATTAACTCAATCCAAAAGGCTTCCCTAATCTAAATGAAAAAGACGAGAATAATAACTCCTATTTAAGCCACAACCTTTAAATTATTTCTTACTAAAATGACAGTCCTGTTCATCAACAGATGTGCATGTCCTTGATCTTTGGAAAATTTTCAACTGCTTGAAAATAGTGGACATGGCCTAGTAGCATATATTTACTGCTAATATAAATGGAACCCTGAATACTCGGGTTAAGATTGAAAGATTGAAACATATGATATAACCTAAAGTAAACAAATACTCACCTATTTACAAACTCAAAACCTTTTTTCAGCAAATCAGGTTTGATAACCTGTAAAAGAGAAGTGAGGGGCATTTATGGAAACATGCCAAATAATTCTATCTGGAATGCTCTTCCAAAACTATCAAAGGGGGGAGAGAGAGAGAGAGAGAGAGAGTTGGTTTAAACAAGAAAGACCTGAGGGGTCTGCATTTCCCATAGTGTTTTCCTGTCCAGAGTTCTAACTACGAAAGACTCGCTGTTTGCCTGAACATAAAGTAGGAAACAACTTTTTAAGTTTCAGCATTGACAAAGTTAACAAACTAACCATTTGGGAGTGTTTTTAGAATGGTTTTGCTTTGAGTATGGATACAAAATTGGGAACCTTTTAGAATGCTGTTGGAGTGGTTTTATTCTGTTGATTTATCTTGATTGGAATTTCAGAACATTAATTGGACACAGTTGAGCGCTTGGAGATAAATATAGAATTTAAATTTTGCGAAGAGAAGTTTATTAGTTTTGACCAACAGTGGGTGTCATTTAAAAAGTAGATTTGCATTCATTAAGCCTTATCTGATGCAGTTGTTAAAAATAGAAAAGTAGTGAGAGATACCATTTTAAATGTGGATTCCTTTTTGGTAGCATTTTGGAAATGTTTTCTCAAGTTTCCAAAGTGTGTCAATTTTCACTGGCAACAAAAATAACACTGGAAAAATGTTTTCATATTTTTTTTAAGGAAATGGGAAAATGAGTTGTTTTTCCTTTTCTGTTTCATTTTTGAGGACTTATGTAAGCATATATTTTCAAAAACATAACTAAGAATAGTTTCACCTTTTCTGTGTACTTGAATCAAGTTCTCTAGAAAGACAAATAAACACTGTTTCACAGACAGAGGGAGTAATTATGGCATTGATTTGATACGATCAAATAATACCTCTTTGATTGTAGCTTTGGCAGGAACACCAAGCACAGCTGCTCCATGCACCCAACCGTCTTTAAGAACCTAAGAACAAAACAGATGAATCCAATCTCTATCAGGAATGTCATAGAAAGAATAAATTTTCAACGCTAAAAAGTAATGCTTGGAGAAAGAGAAAGAGAGGTATGCTGGCCAAATTATGATATGATAAACTGTCGAATAACACTGGAGCAGTGCGCATTTGAAACTAAAAAAATAAATAAATAAATTTGCAAGAGTATAATGCCTTAAGTTGCATCCACTCGTGAAATGAACCTTTTATGTCTTGTAGATAAACTTAGCAAACCCAACATGCTTGGACATCCACAGACAGGAATCAAGCATTAGAGCACCAGTAGAGAAAGGAAAAATAATGAAAATGTTAGGGTCCGTTTGGTTAGGGGCTTTAGAATAGGGTTAGTACTTCGATAGAGGTAAGTTAGTAGTATAAAAAGAGAGAAAGGGAAAGGGGATGGCGGAGGCAAATTAATGAGTCGGTAACATTAGTTTCAGTAGGAGAGAACTGAGCCTCTCGAAAGCTCAGTACCTATCTTTGTATTTCCTATTTTGCAATTCAATTTACACATAATGATTTCTTAGTTTTCATAATTCTAGCTGGGTTCCTATCAGGAAAAAAATACCATTAAGCAAGATATGGTCTGATTTACTCTTCCTTTTACATCACAACTTGATTTCACATCTTTCAAATTATCATTCTAACTTCCTATGCATTCTTTTTTTTTAATCATAATTGATTCAGCTTTATCAGAGCAAAGTTTAGTCTTGCTATTTACTAAAAAAACTACACGTTTTACAACCAATAATCAAAACAAACTTCGTATAAGAGTATAAAACAAACTTTTATCAAAAGAAAAGAAAACTTTGTACAAAGGTTACTGAATGTTCAGAGCCCAGCACACAAAGTTACAGGATACACAATTACACATGGAAAGAATATATATATATATATAGGTAGCCTTTCAGAAAATGATATTAAATATACCCAATAATGTTGTACATCTAAAGATAGTACAAGATGATACAATCTTGCGTTTGTGCATGATTAAAATTTTCATCTCATACCTCTCCAACTTCTCCAGGAGTTACCAGGGGCCTTGCAGAATCATGGATGCAAACAAGCTCAGAGCTTAAGTCAACTGCCTGTAAAAAATAAGTGCATTGAACAATAAACGAATAATACAACAAAGATCAGCAACAAGCAAGGGATAATGCAATAATGCAATATTTCATTTTTTTTTTTTTTTTGAAATAAGAAACTTTATATTGATGGAAAGAATTATGTGCAAATCCAGGAGGAAGAGAATTCCTCGAGACAAATTCAGAAGTTTGATGACAAAAACGGGGTCCAAGTCCTCACAAGATCAGAAGAAAGAACTTTACAAAATTCACTCTCTTAATAAGTCCATAAGGCTACCCAGAATCTAATGTTATCCCCAGCTACATCACTACCCTCCTCACAAGCACAAAAAATCCTTCGGTTTCGTTCTAACCACACTCCCCAAAAAACCCCTAAGACTGCAGTCTGCCATAAAATTTTAGCCTTGCTATTATAGCCCAATGACACAGAGTATTTGCATAATTCTTTGCGCCCAATAATGCAACATTCAAGTACAGGCATAGTTCTACTTGGCACTACCACAAATTAAAAACAACGGCAGCTAGCACCCATTTTATGATACGATTGAGTAATACATATTAAACCACTAAAGAGAATACCCCCTTGACAAAAATTAAAAAAAAAATCATGAACCTCTAAAGTTGCTCACTCATTTGCTTAAGGTATAAAAATAAATGGTAAAGAAGTCAAGCACGTAAATCGCAGAGGCAAACAAGTTTAGATTCTGCTAGCCAGCCTATAAGAAAATATATAGGTTTCTCAACTCAGCAAAACCTGCTCCCCTAAACAGAATGAGAGAGAACTTGAAATGAAAGTTGCCTAGAAGTGAACTCCTTTTCCTCCTTTCTAACATTCAACAAAAAAGTCACCAATACAAGGTGGCACCATGATTTTCATCGAGCATATCATAATTGGAAACCTTTATTAGTAATTAGAGGCCAAAACAAGGCCACAAATGTTTGAACCGAAATGATTATCGGTCCTATGCAAATTTTTTTACAAGAAAAGTATGAAACAGAAGGCCCTATGCAAAGTTGATAGCCAAATAGTTATCATTATTATTAAAGTAGAACAAAGGGCTTATAGAAAACACGAACCTCGCAAATTCATCGCTACAAATATTTGAAGATTAATGAAACTTAAAACAAAAATAGGTAATTATGCACCTGAAGTCCATTGTAAACGGAATCTTGTCTTTCCTTCCCAGGCAATGCGAACTTAAGATCCACGTGGACCTTCTCTTTGGTATCTGAGAATTACAAGCAGCAAACTAGTTTTAGTTCCTCCAATAGCCTAAAGAAACATAAAAATCTCAAGCTGCAAATTAGTTTAAGGTTATCCACTAGCACAGAAAAACATAAAAACAAACCAGAAGGCTGAGGCATAACATGATGTTAGAATATCCGGTATTCTTGGGATTGATTTGGTTAGACATATTGAATCAATCCATTTTTAGGGATGTTTGACTTTGTTATAGATTTGTGGGGAGTTGCTATTTTATCTCCAGATCTTAGGCTAGAATAAATGGGCTGCATTCCTTTCCTTATTTGTAAAAATAGATTGTATAATCCTGTCTATATATTGTTATCCTTACAAAGAATAAAATATAACATATTATTTTCTCCTAAAAGTTTTATGGCATTAGAGCCACAAGTTTTTCTCTTCGCTTAAGTTTTTTTTTTTTTTTTTCCCATCAATCTTAATGTTGGCCAGCGATAAGCACTAGGAAGGAGAGTTCAAGTTTGGAGTAGGAAGTGTCCTCATCTTCTTCAACTGTATCTACTCCATCACCTATGGTTTCGCAGGCCTTTGGTGAAGGAATGTCACTATAGATCACGAACCACAAACTAGATGGCAAGAATTTCTTGCAATGTCTCACTCTGTGCTCTTGGTAATTAGAGGATGGGGCAAACTTGGTTATATCACAAGAGAGATAAAACGCCCAAATGCTACATATCCAACATACGCCAATTGGGAGCTCAATAACTCAATTGTTATGGCATGGTTGATCAACTCAATGGAGCCGCATATTAGTCGCACATATCTCTTTCTCCAAACTACCAAAGCAATTTGGGATGCAGTCAAAGAGAATTATTGTGATCTTGAAACGACTCACAAGTCTTCAAAATCAAGAATAAACTCAAAGATATGGATCAGGGCAATTTGGATATCACTGAGTACTACAATTCATGGCAGACACTCTGGCAGGAATTGGATATGTACTATAAGGTAGACTAGGGAGACCTTGAAGTCAATGTCAAGTTTCAGAGACATCTCGAGAAGGAACAATTGTATGAGTTTCTTGCTAGCCTTAACAAGGAATTAGATGAAGTACGGGGGAGAATTCTTGGACGAAGGCCGTTACGATCAAGTGGTGAAGCCTTTGCGGAAGTGCGATGTGAAGATAGTCGTCGTCGTGTCATGCTTGGCAAGAAGAAGGACTCGCAAACCACCTCCTTGACTGAAAGAACCATCGAGACCACAACGCTTGCGACAAAAAAATCCCTAATCGTCCGAGTGGAGATCGTAAGACAAATTAGCGCCCACGACGCAGCCATTGCAACAAGCTTGGACACAACCGAGACAAGTGTTAGGATATAATCGGCAGGCCCATAGATGCAAAGCCACCACGAGGACCAAATCAAAGCAAGGGATTTCAAGCCTCCGTTGAGAAAAAGGGAGAAGTAGCCATAAATAGTGAGTCAACTAGGGTTTTCATGAATAAATCCCAACTTGAGCAGCTTCATCTGCTCCTTAGTTAGCAGGCCGGGTCATCCACCAATACAGCCACTAGTAATTTTGCTCACAAAGGTATTCCCTTTCTTGTACACAATCAAACTCCTTGGATATTCGATTCTGGTGCCTCGGACCACATGACAGGTAACCAATCGCTTTTTTACTCTTACACCCTTGTTACGGGAACTTTAGAGTAAAAATAGCAGATGAAACTTTTTCTACTATGGCTGGTAAAGGTTCAGTTTATTTGTCAGATTCAATTGTTCTTTATTCGGTTCTTCACGTTCCAAATTTGGCATGTAACTTGGTTTCAATCAGCAAGTTAACTCATGTACTTAAATGTACCGCTAAGTTTTCTGGCACTATGTGTGAAATACAAGATTTGGGATCGGAGACGATGATTGGCATTGCTAGAGAAGATAGTAGACTTTACTACCTTGAGAATGGTGCATATGCAGAGAAACACACTACTGTCGCAGAGACTGATTCGACTTCTGTTTCCAATTATGACATACTAATGTTGTGGCACCGTAGGTTAGGCCACCCAAACTTTCATTATCTCAAAGGTTTGTTCCCAAATTTATTTATGAATAAAAATCCCGATATTTTTCCTTGTGAAATTTGCCATTTAGCCAAACATGCACGTACATCATTTCCTGCCAAACCATACAGAGAGTCTCATCCATTCTTTCTCATTCACAGTGGTATTTAGGGACCCTCCTGTGTTAAAAATATTTCTGGTACCCGATGGTTCATTACTTTTATTGATGATCATACAAGAGTATATTGGATCTATCTTCTTAAAGAAAAATCAGAAGCTGTCAAAATATTCTAAAATTTTCATTCAATGATAAAAAATCAGTTTCACTCATCTATTCAAATGTTGCAAACTGACAATGGAAAAGAATATTTTTACTCAGTTCTTGGTGAGTATCTTGCCACAATGGGATCATTCATCAAAGTTCTTGTCCACATACCCCCCAACAAAATGGTGTAGCAGAAAGAAAAAATCATCATCTCCAAGAAGTTGCCAGAGCCCTAATGATTACCATGCATGTCCCATCATATCTAGGGCGTGAAGCTGTTCTAACTGCATGCCACTTTATAAACAGAATGCCCTCAATAGTCCTTTATTTCAAAACTCTAATCTCAATTCTCCCTAAAACTTACCCTACCTTTCGATCCATATCATCAATTCCTCTTAAGACATTTGGTTGTATAGCCTTTGTACATGTTCAGTCTCAAAACTATTCAAAGCTTGATCCAAAATCAACAAAGTGAGTATTCGTCGAGTATCCTTCAACACAACAAGGGTACAAGTGTTACTCCCCATTACTTCACTAGGTGTTTGTGTCTATGGAGGTTACTTTCCTCGAAACACAACCTTATTTCCTAAAGCCTTTTCTTCAGGGGGAAATTTTAGGAGAAGAACATTCTTGGGATTCCCTTGATCCGCCAACTGAGTCTGATTTCCTATCACCTCCTTTACCAATAACCAAGCCTATTGTACCACCCATAACTGAGCCTATTGTGTCACACATTAAAGGAGAGGAATTATTAAAAACAAGGGGAGATAGTTCTCGACCATCACAACTACTCGTGTATTATCACAGAAAACATTCTCAAGGTGGTAACAAACTTGAAGCTTAGCAGGGTCAAGCATTTGAACCTGTCTTAAGTCCTATTGCCAAGGAGCCTATTGCCAAGGAACTCATTAATTAATCCGAGAGTCATAGTTCTAGAATTCCAGATGATCATCAAACTTGGATCTGCCCATTGCCCCCAGGAAAGGGGCTAGGTCTTGCACCCAACAACCTATTTCCAAATTTATCTCACTTGAAAAGCTGTCACTAGAATTTCGAGCCTTCACCACCTCAATAACTGAGACTAAGTTACCAAGAAATGTACAAGAAGCTCTCACTGATCTAAAATGGAGACGTGCTATTCTAGAAGAAATGGATGCCTTGGAAAAGAACAATACATGGGAGATTGTTGAACTTCCTAAAGGGAAAAAAAACAGTGGTATGCGAATGGGTTTTTACAATCAAGTTTAAAGCAGATGGAATTATCAACCGGTACAAAGCAAGACTTGTCGCGAAAGGCTTCACCCAGACACATGGCATTGATTACCAAGAAACATTTGCTTCAGTTGCCAAGCTTAATTCTGTAAGAGCTCTCCTATCTCTAGTTGCTAATCTTGATTGGCCCTTGCAACAACTAGATGTAAAAAATGCCTTTTTGAAGGTGACTTGCATGAAGAAGTTTATAGGGATTCTCCACTTGGATTCAAAAAGGAAAGTAACTTGGTGTGCAAATTGAGGAAATCTCTTTATGGCTTGAAGCAGTTTTCAAGAGAGTGGTTTCAAAAATTCACCCAGGCGATCAAGAGAAAAGGTTTCATACAGGCACAGGCTGATCTATAAGGAGGGCAAGAATGCTATTCTTATCGTGTATATTGATGATATCATTATTACTGTAGATGATTTTGATGAGCTTACCTCCGTAAAAGAATACCTTGCAGAAGAGTTCAAAGGAAAGATCTTGGAGCACTTAGATAATTTTTGGGTATGGAAGTAGCCAGAAGCAAAGCTGGGATTACTATTTTGTAGAGAAAGTATGTTCTTGATCTTTTACAAGAAACGGGCATGCTTGGATGTAAACCAGCGGAGACCCCTATGGAACCCAAAGTAAAGTTGGAAATTGAGGGTGGAAATGAAGTTAACCAAGGGCAATATCAACGGCTTGTAGGAAAGCTCATCTATTTGTCGCATACACGGCCAGACATAGCTTTTGCAATGAGTGTAGTCAGTCAGTTTATGCACTCGCCTAAGGAAAAACATCTTGATGCTATCTACAGGATCCTAAGATACTAGAAGAGTACACCAGGGAAGGGACTTCTCTTCAAGAAAGGCGACCACAAGATATTTGAAGTTTATACTAATGCTGACTGGACAGGATCTTCAGTAGACAGGAGATCAACTTTAGGGTACTATACCTATGTCTGGGGCAATCTTGTAACCTGGAGAAGCAAAAATCAATCAGTTGTGGCTAGAAGTAGCGCTAGAGCAAGGTTTCGAGCGTTGGCGCATGGTATATGCAAAGGAATATGGCTAAGACAAAGGAATATGGCTAAGAAGACCACTTAGTGAGTTGAAGTTTACTAGTAGCTCTCCAATGAAGCTATATTGAGACAACAAAGCAGCTGTGAGTATTGCTTATAATCCTGTCCGCCATGATCGAACAAAACATGTGGAAGTAGATTACCATTTCATCAAGGAGAAGATTAATGATGGGAGTGTTTGTATGACAGGCGTTCCCACAAGGAAGCAGACTGTTGACATCTTGACCAAGAGCCTCAACAAACTGAGTTTTGAAGATTTAGTAAGCAAGCTAGGAATGATCAACATATACATTCCAGCTTGAGGGGAAGTGTTAGAATATTCAGTATTCTTGGGATTGATTTCGTTAGATATACTGAATCAATCCATTTTTAGGGATGTTTGACTTTGTTACAGATTTGTAGGGAGTTGCTATTTTATCTCCAGATTTTAAGCTAGAATAAACGGGCTGCATTCTTTTCCTTATTTGTAAAAACAGATTGTATAATCCTGTCTATATATTGTTATCGTTACAAGGAATAAAATATAACATATTGTTTTCTCCTAAAAGTTTTAGGCGATAAGCAAGTCAATCATATGCACACAAAAAGAAAGGGAAAGAGCAAGACAGAGATGGTACCTTCAAAGATATCCTGGTAGGAGGGATCACAAACTACGACAATTTCCTTCACTTCAGCCATTTCAGAGAAAGTGTAAAAGCTGCAAAAACTCAACACATAATTATCCCCAAAGCAGAAACATTAATACATATAATAACAATAACAATAACAATAACCTAATAATAATAATAATACATACATACATACATACACACACACACATAAACGTAAAAGGTCTGCCTACATCTGCCTAATTGTCAAACCTACAAAGTAAAAGGTCTCTCATAAAAAACTATTCATGGATACCATGTCAAATTTTTGTCCAAGAAGCCATCTAAGGCACATTATTTTGAGAACAATAGTGAATTAATCCAAACTCAACCAGCAGCTATTACATTTTTCATGTATGAGAGTTCAAGAATATTGCAACTCTTCCTTTTATTTTTCATTCCTTTCATTAGTAAGAGTTGATATTGCAACGATTTACAATGCGAAATTATCATCAGCGTGACTGAATTTCTATATTCAATGGTTCATAATGCACCTACCTCAAACTCAAACTAAAGACATGAGACGGGCAATCCACCTTTAAATCATCACTGTACAGTGACTTTGTATCCATAAGTCCTTTTAGAATTCCAATGTGGCACAAATAAATAGTGCAACTCTTAATAGTGGAATCACATAGTCGAATTTACCTGTATAATGCAATTGGTTGGCCTAAAAGTGGAAGATACTGCTTTGGCATGTTGGCCTAGTTACACAAACATAAGAAAGCCATCATATGGACGGTGAAAAAGATCAATAAACTGTTTGAAAACAACAAGTCAATTCTCTTCTTTTAAACATTGAATTTAACCACAAAATAAACAATCATGCCTAACCCCTTGTTTGGCTAAGGGTGATTCCCACCACAAACTCAGTTATGAACAGTGTAAAGCTCTCACATGCTACAGTAAAATTAAAAATTAAAAAAAGTTGCTACAGTGTAAAGCTCTCACATTCTGCAATAAAAACGGCTCCCACCACTAGCCAAACACCGCCTAAGTAAAAAACCTTTGTTGCTATATTACATAACACAACCAAGGGAGAAGGTAAGTGCCTCTAACCGAGCATGAAGTTTTCAGGAACTCTAGATACACTAATAAGTTGAGTCAAGCGAAATAGAGTATTAGCTCAAAGAATGAAATAAAATATTTTAGCTAATAAGAAATAATAATGCAAGGAATTCCACTTTTATCACTACTTTTTAATACTAACTGACTTAACATGTGAGTTGTAATTCTTATATTGGTAAGTGTTTAAAAAGTTGCATCTAGCAATACAACTCATCTATCACGGGAGTTGGAATCAAAAAGTTGTATAAAAGTCGGGATCCTTAGCACTACTAAATAAGAATACCCCATTTTCCTTCGGTCACAAGAGCACCATTACCGCATTGTTTTGCCCTTTCTAATGCAATGAAATATCACCATCTCAGTACGCACATTTACCCTCAATCCAAACAGGTCATAAGCAATAAAACTTACACCCATACGTTTTCCCTTCCCTCCAGCTAGAAGAATCACAGAAACGCTTTTCTTCTTCACAACAGTATCTTTCTGCACTTGTTACATAGAAAGAATCATCAAAATGGAAAAACAAAAATATGAAAGATGCTCAATTTTTGTTTTCTTAGGGTTAATAGTCCCTGAATTATGAGCATTGCATAACTCTAGTCCCTGACCTTTTAAATTTGGTAAATTACTCCTTGAACTTTCAATTTTTTTGACAATTTTAGCCGGCAAATGACTTCTGAAATTTCTAAAAACTAATCAGGTCCCAGTAGGATAGTAATTCAAATTTTTACAGAAACATAAACCTTAAATGCAAAATGTTCTAGTTTCTAAAAAGTTTTTTAACAACATTAAAGAGAATATATCGCATTAAATATAACTATTATTGCAAAAATCTTAAACATTTTAGTGTAACGAACCAAAACGTATAAAAAAAATAAAGAATAAAAGTTCAAGGAGTAGTTTGTCAAAATTCAAAGTTCATTTTTCAAATTTGACTTAATGGCCATAATTCAAGGACTAACAATACTAAATTTCCTAATAAGAGAATTCATGTATTTGAATCTTACTTCTCCAACATTGGCAGAGCACAAAACGACCCTTGACTTAGCAACTCTAGTCCTAACCTTGTCTCTGAAACCCATGCCATTAACTAAAATGAAAACAAAAAATAAAGATAGTGAGCAAGTAACTGAAGATAAACCCAGTTCATATTTTTCAAAAATTGATTCAAATTCAGTTTCTGCTAAGATAATGGAGTTAAACAAATTGGGTAACCGTGAACAAGAAAGAAAATGAAGAAGAATATGAGATACGACTTGCCTGGGAATCGGAGATTGAAACCTGGACGTGGGTTAGTGGTGGTGGTAGTAGTAGAAGAAGAAGAAGGAAATAGTAAAGGAGAAACATTGCAAGAATAAGAAGAAGAAGAAGCTGTAAAGTCAACACCGAGTAGACCCATCTCTTTTGCCTGGCTTTGGGACGCAGACTGAAAGAGAGACAGTTGAAAACTGAAAATGAAAAGAAGGCGACCACAACGTTTGTAAAAACAAAAAAGCTATTTTTTTTATTCCCTTTTGTTATTTTTTCTCTCTCCTTTGTAAGGCTTGTTGGCACCGGTTCAAAATGGAGTAATTTAAAGTTTTATAGTTTGAAGTATAAGTTTTAAATTATATAACAATTTTAGATTATAAAGATGGTTTTAAATTAATTTAAATATTTAAAAAATAAAACTTTACTTCTTCAAGTTTTGGGTGGATCTAAACTATTTTCTAGGGTAAGATTTTTTTTATTCTTGTTCTTTTTCTTAAACTATAATTTTTCAAATGTCAGTTTACGTTTTAAACTATTATTCTCATTTTGAACCTTTGCATTAGAAACATCAGTTTAAAACCACCATTTAAATCATGCAATTTCGAACCCATAATTCAAACTATATTGTTTTAAACCGAACCGTTTTGAACCTGTGGTTAAATTCGTGATTTAAACTGATATTTGCAATGTAAAGGTTTAAAACGAGAATAAAACATTATATCAAGTTAAAAAGAAAACTGATATATGAAAAAATATAGTTTATAAAGGAAAACAAGAATGATAATAGTTTTTATTGTAAAAAAAGATTCAAACTGTGTAAACTTGAGAGGTATAGTTTGAATTAAGGATGTTTTGACAGGTTTAAAACTGTCTCTATAATTTAAATTAATATTAATTATTATACTATTAAACGTTAACTTGAATCGCCTTTGTAATATAATCTGGCTTAAACCCACCACCAAATGTCACATACGATTATATCTAAACGAATTTGGGATGCTTTTCAAAAAATAAAAAATAAATAAATAAATAAATAAACGAATTTGTAATGCATGATTTAAAAAATATATATATTGTGTAACGCCATAGTGAGTGAGAAAGCACATTTTTGTTTTAATAATTTGCAATGCAGCCGCCTATGTTTAATGGTTTGACTGGTTGGTGCTTTTAGAGTCGCTCGCTGAAGAGTTTGGTTATGTTAGCGTTGACTTCAGAAGCTGAATGATTAACTAAAACATTTTTCTGGAATAGAGAAACTTATATTAACATAAAAAGATTTCCCACGATTTAAAATTATAATAAATTGAAAAGATTTAGTTACACTACTAATAGTTTGCGAGCATATTTACTCGCTTGGCTCAATTTATAAGCATGCGGAAGTCCCATCGGGATGTTTAGCAATGCTTATTATCAGATGTATGGTCTTTGACCTTTGACCTTTTGATACAAAATAACACATGTAACAAATTTAAATATTAAGTGTTAGTATGGTGCAATTTTTTTTTAAGGGTCACATGAATAAAAGCATTTTTTAAAAAAGTCGCACAACATGTTATTTTTCATTTTTTCTTTAAAAAATCTTAATAAATACCAATTTTTTAAAACTTATTTATAAATAAAGAAATGTTAGGATTATTCTCTTTGTCACTATTTAAGTTCTTCTATTGCTACATGTCATCTCACTTTCCTCATAAAAATGAATCATAATTATATACAATGGTTTTAATTTCTTATTACAACAGTGCCACACTTTTAACTTTTATAAGACTTCATGATTCAAATTCTTGTTCAAGTCATGTTGCTCAACCTTATTTTAAACAAAATTTGGGTGGATGTCACTGTAATGATACAAAACTCTGACATTTTTCCAAAAAATAAATGCTTACAATGTTTTGACAATTGTTTGTAACATCTCTTCTTTTTCTTTTTTTTTTTTTCACCATTCATTCATTTTTTTTTTCAAATTTTCCCTCTGTCTTTTTCTTTATATCCATTGAGTACCTTTTTTCTTCCTCAACCCATCGAACATTTCTCAAGTTTTTTCTTCTTCTTCTTTTTTTTTTTTTAAATCAAAAACATGCTCTTCAACAGTGCGTCTAAAAAAACACATGTTTCTTTGCTACACTCCTTTTATAAAAAATGTAGGTTATTTATATTATAATATAGGATATTTATCTTTCTATATCCTCTGTCTTAAGTTGAATAAAAAACTATACCTTTTGTTTTTCGATCCCATCAAATATATACTTTCATATAAGATTTTATATACAAATCTATATCTTATTTCAGTTAATTGATGATTTTAACATTTAAAATGACCAAATTATCCTTAAGTAAAAAAAAATTAAAACTTTCAAAAAATAAAAAAGCAAAAATAAAAACACACAAAACATCTATTTTTAAAGGTATTCTATATATTTTTTAAGGCAAAAACTTCAGTATTGTTATAAAATAAAGCAGAGTATAACAAAGACTAAAGAGAACAATGGAGAAAGACAAGAGAAAATTGGAGACAAAACAAATTTTTATACTTTCACTTGTGAAGAATGAATCCATACAAGCTTAGTACAACTTCTATTTATAGGCCAAGTTATTATATTAGAGGTAATGGTAGTAGACAGAACTTACATATGTTTCATATACAATTAAGGGAGAAATAATGAACAATATTAAGAGGGATTTAATTGGGTAATAATGTGGTCTAAATGTGAATTATAAATTTGTAATAAAAAATTTGCTTGTAACTCATGGAATACCAAAAGGTGGCATCCACACATACTTGATTTACAACACTCCCCCTTGGATGTCCACCATACAAAGAATATGCCTCATTAAAAACCTTACCAAGAAAAAACCCAATGGGAAAAAATCTTAGTGAAGGAAAAAAGAGTACATAATTCTTGTATGTTCTGCATTTAGGATTGCCTCATTAAAAACCTTGCTAGGAAAATCCAATGGGACAAAAACCTAAGCTAAGGGAAAAAGAGTACAATATGCAGTGTCTCCCCCTCATGTCAACATGTCTTTTTCAAAGAACTCTAAGTCGACGCATACCAATTTTGTGTACCAACTTCTCAAATGTTGTTGTAGGAGGTGCCTTTGTAAACAAATTTGCCAAGTTGTCACTAGAGCGAATTTGATGTACGTCGATCTCTCCTTTCTTTTGAAGCTCATGCATGAAAAAGAATTTTGGTGAAATATGTTTTGTTCTGTCTCCTTTTATGTAACCCTCTTTAAGTTGAGCAATACAGGCTGCATTATCTTTATACAACATAGTTGGACTTTCTTTGTTGAATGAAAGATTATATGTTTCTCTTATATGTTGCACCAGGGATCTTAACCATACACATTCTCGACTTGCCTCGTGAATTGTCAATATCTCAGCATGATTTGAAGATGTGTCAGTTATGGCTAGTTTTGTCGAATGCTACGATATAGCTGTATCACCATATGTAAACAAATAACCTGTTTGTGATCATGCTTTATGTGGATCAGACAAATATCCTGCATCCGCATATCCAATCAATTCTTACTTGGAATTCTGTGCATAATACAGACCCATATCTGTTGTACCATGAATATAACGAAGTATTTGTTTGACACCATTCCAATAATGTCTTCAAGTTGGTGAAGAACTATATCTCGCTAGTAAGCTAACAGAGAATGATATGTTAGGTCCTGTACAGTTAGCAAGATACATTAGTGCACCAATAGCACTAAGATACGGTACTTCTGGACCCAGAATTTCTTCATCATCATCTCAAGGACGAAAAGTGTCACAACCCGCCTTTTCGAGCTGTGATTAAAACATTTTTCTTACTTACTTAGGGGCAAAAATTTAGAAGACCTTTTTTTTTTTAACTGAATGAATATTTCACCTACTATAATTTTCGAAAACTTCAAAAATACTTTCACAAACTTACATTTACATAAACATTCTTACTTTTACAATACTCCTCTTTTCAATCCATTCTTTTTAAAATAACTTATAATATGTATAGCGGAAACATTCAGTAGCGGACTCCATACCCAATCTACACTCATCATCCGTCCGCTAGCTTATCGTTACAATTTATTCTGACCTTCTCGTCGGAATACCTACAGCATAAAATACTTGATGAGCTAACGCCCAGTAAGTCCCATAAATCCCATATGGACAATCAAATGAATGCATGATTCGATTATGCTTTCTTATGAACTTTCCTTATCTTCATCGTTTCTTATCTTCTGTTAGGGCCCAAGTGTTCGTATCTTTGCGTAATTTCATTAGGGTCTACGTAACACCGTGACCATATTTTATCCCTTAAACTCCCTTTGCTTCGGGAGTTGGTACGACACTTTTCTTAACTTCTGGTGACATATTTACCAATTCATTTAATATGGTTGTCATATCAGGCATGAAATGATATTCACATGTTATCCATAAATTATAAGTTTGTATGCATTGTAGAGTACCCACAAGTACCTACTTCATTGTCATGCCCCGGAATACGGGAGGTGACGTGAAGGTTTAATTAAGTTAATTAAATAAAGATTTAGTTAAGAACAGGGTTTAAAATTCAAATTTATAATTAAAAAGTGAAAATTTTAAAATTTGTTAAGTAGAATAATTTAAGGAATTAAAATAAACCATTATGATAATTAAACAAACAAATAAAAATAACATTGAACAATTAAAGATGGGGTGAAACGCGTATGGGTCCCACTGGCCCACATATTGTGCACACACATGTAGTATTGACAATAATACAATACGACCACAGTCCAAAATAAAAGAATAAGTTAAGAACCTTACATGCCTCGAATTGTATCTTAACCTACCCAATCTTCTACTGATAGTAAGTCCGGTCAGTGGACTCTTCTCCAATCCTAAGCTGACGTCCACCTAGGGTTAAGATTTTAAAACAGATAAAAATGTGAGCGAAAGGCTCAGTAGGACTACATTTGAAAATTATTCAACTTTAAGAGAAATTTCATAAACCAGATAAGTATATAGAAAACGAGCTAGAATAATTAAACAAATAAATAATTAAATGAGAATTTAATAAAAATATAATCTTACCAAAACAATTCAGATAGGTCAACCAGAAAGAATACAATTTTCCTTTCCTGGGCAAACCATATGTAATTCACCACCGTAGTGACCCAGCTGGGTTTCGGGACCTGCCCCTAAGGTCGTTCACTACACGACCCGATCTCTAATATGGCATCATGCCCTCAAATATATATATATACATATATATATCTTTTGATTAATAAAATCTCTTCTTTACCAGATATAATCATTTATATTCATTATGAGGTTTATTATAAAAACCACCTCAATCTACTGTTTTAGAAAACAGTTAATAAAAATCCTTTGTCAACAAGTCATTTGAAAACATTTTCGTAAAAATCCCTTTGAGGCCAAAATATTTAAAACTGGCTATCAAAGAAGGGGTAAAAGTCCTACCTCGATATCCGTGTCGGTGTCCCACACCGTAATCCCAGTCCGCTATACGTTAGCTCTGCGGATCCACGCATGAATCCTAAATGCATAGTAACTTAGTCCATTATTATCTAACCCGAGCTATTCTATGGTACTAAATCATCTCATGGTGTCCTAGTATGCCATTTTAGGTTTATAAAATCATTTTATAAAGTTAGAATTTCAATCAGAGTCAAAACAGTAAAAACAGGTGAAAAATCACAAAACTGCACCACGCCCGGTCGGCCTACCGGTCACCCTGGTTCGGCTTACCGAACTGCACAATTCGGCCTGCTGGAAGAGCAGGTTCGGTCGGCTGAATATCTCCAAGTTTGGCCTGCCGGTCGGATGAGTCTGGCCTACCGATCCTTTGAATCTGGCCTATCGAACACGAAGTTCGGCCTACCGATCTGGAAAAATTCTAGAAATTTCTACGCACGGGTTCTCGGCATCCCGAATCCAAATCTTCAAATCTAACCTGTTTTCTCAATTCTCAGGCATGGATAATCATCATAAACAATAGGAAATCATAATAGAACACTTTTTAATGGTTTAAAACAAGTTTTAAACAAGATTTTCTCAAAAATCCGAAAATGGAGAAAATAAAGAAAAAATGAAAAATCTTGATTTTAATCCATTTTTGATGAAATAAAGTTTGCATTCTAGCTAATCTAAGTCCATCTAACTTAGATTGAAGCTTTTCTAGGCTTAAAAACTCTTAGATTCCAAAATGCAAGAAAATTTGAAAAATGTAAAAAGTTTTGAAATTTTGAAAACTAACCTTGAATCGAAGCTTGAATCGAGTTTTTGGTTGCTCAATCGCGTTCCCGAGCCTTCAATCCACAATCCCGAAGCTTGAAAACGAATTTTGTTTTAAAAATTTTAGAGAAAGGATGAGAGAGAGTGAGAAGAACCGAGAGAGAGAGACGAGAGAGAAAAATGAGAGGAAGAGAAAGAGAGGGAAAATAAATAGAGAAAAAGAAAAAGCAGTTGTACAAAACTGTGTACAACAATACACTGTTTTCAAATCAAATTGCTTCATTAAAAATTAAATTAACAATTAAAAACAATTTAGAATAATTAAAAATCATTAAAAGAGTAAAATAACATAAGTTTTTCTTAATTTTCACAAAATAATCAAATTAAGTTCTAAAACACTCATTATGGCACACTAACCCACTATTTAGCATTCTAATTATACTTAATTAACTTCGGGGTGTTACATTCATAAACATCAATGTTTTCATGATCGTATACACAAGTATACCATATATTGCATGTAACAATACATAACATGATATACACTCAGGTATTTTATTCGTATGCACAAGTATACCATATATTGCATGTAACAATACATAACATGATATACACTCAGGTATTTTAATGGTATACACACAGGTATCGTATCTATATCTCTAGGCATTCATTTCATAGCAACAAACAAGTTCACATTGGAATTTATACCCTAATATGCATATTCTCACATTCTACACCTACCATCTCATGTTGTAGGTGGGAAGGGTACTTACTTGTTTTTGCGCACTGCAAAATCAACTTCATTCTCCTTTCTCCTAGACTCCTAGGATCCTGTTGGCCAATTATAAAATTATTAGCCAATTTTCAATACGTTTCATCACAAAGCGTTCATTACGTAATTGTTTGAGTTGTATAACTGTACACAACTTTATAAATATTAATTTTCTTATTTATGTCGAATTCTACCCTATCGTCACTTACGAAGAGTGGAAATCTTTGTAATCACTTTCTTTTCTTACTTAAGGCCCTTCTAAAGCCTTTCGAGTTATTTAGGAAAAAATGACGATTTTGCCCTCTGTGGCCCTACTGACATATTTAAGCTCGATTCCGTTCTTTTAAATAAAAACGGCCACACATTAATTTCAAAATAATGTCCTAGTGGCTTAAAACCCTTTATTTCACACTTAAGCCCCATTTTCATAAAACTTTACGGTTTAGCCCCTAAATAAAAAATTGTGACAATTTTGCCCCCGGGGCTAAAATTTTCTCTTTACATCAAAAATTCCTATTTTTCATAAGAAACACTTTTGCTTGAAGTACCATACCTCAAATCATTTTGAAAAATGATGTTATTGCCATTTTACCATATTTTCACTTTTAACAAATTCTTGAAAATTCAAAAACTCACAAACGGTTGAGTTTTTCGATGAACTGTCCTTGATATTTAATAGTTTTGTTGAGATCTACAACTTTCATGTTTTAACTTTTCCCAAAATCTCACTGTACAGGGGTGTTTTTGGCTGTTTTTCATTTCTGCCGAGAAAGAAAGTTTTCTTTCAATTTAGTCCCTTGGACGTTTTTGTCAAATCCCTTTCCAAAACTTCAAATCTACCCCTGCAGAGTTTATTTCATGGCTTACTCAGGTCATTTTCGTGCTCAAACCTCATTTTTACACAATTTAACCATAAAATTACAAAAATACCGTTTTATGCAAAAATTGCCATTTTGCACCTTAAATCAAAATGTCATCATCTAAACAGGTCATTCATCACATACACGTATAATTCCATCAACCATAAGCTTGAGAACTCACATGGATTTGAGAAAACAAAAATCCAAACAAAAATTCAAAACTTTGAATACCAAAACTTACCAAAATAACCTCTTTTTGATTTCTAGCCTTGAAATCCCTTTTTGGTCTGCCTCTAAGCCTCCTTTTCATGCAAAAATAACATGGGTTAACATCTCCCCTTCAACCCATGAAAAACCCCTTGAAAACTCAATAAAAAGTTTAGAATTTTACCTTTAATCTTGTAAAAATCCTTGGGGCTTGCTTCTAAAATTATTTTGGGGTTATTTTTTGCAATTTTTGAGGTTGAGAAAATTTTCTTGATGCTTCAACTATGGCTACCGTGGGTTCTTGGAGAGGAAGAGTGAAAATTTTTGTGATAACATGCATTAAATGCAACCTTATCACATTTGGTGACTCATGGTAGCCTTTATGGTTACCCCTAGGTGTCATCACACAATTGGGCCACCTTCCTATCTTTGGTGGCCCAATCAAATTCAATTGGGTGTCCACTTTGTTGGGCCCAAAATTCACACAGTGTAATTTTTCATCACGTAGTATTTTTCTTATACTGTCGTGGTCAAATCAGTGTATTTCCTATCCTTAGACTGTATAAAAATATTTAACTTTCTTTTCGTTCAATTTTGGAGGCCAATCATAACGTTTTTCGTATCTGCGTTTTCACTTAGTAGTATTCTTATACTGGTTTGGCCTCCTTCCTACCCTAGATTAGGGTTCGGACAACCTCTGTGTCCTAATTGCGTTTTAGTTGTTCATTCGTTTATACCACCATTTCACAATAAATTGTGATATAAAATCCATTTTATGGATATTATTCACAGATTTCTAAGTAATTCAACTCATTAAATCTGTATTTTACCATATCTAACATTGCATCACATTTGCCATAAAATATACAATCAATGCCGTTTATTTATACTTTATCGTAATTTTGTACAAAAATTACAACTTTTACAAAAATCACATTTTTTAAAAGTAAATTCATTAATTAAACCCAATAAAATATTAGGTTTTGTTAATGACATTTTCTCAGTCATTACAAAAAGGATCCTTTTTCACATCAAGGGATCGTACAACCATGGGAGAACTCATTGGATGGGATTTATCCAAATTAAAATGCTTTAATACCTTTTCAATATATGTTGACTAATGAATAAAAATCCCTTCTGATAAATGCTTAATCAGCAAGTCGAGACAGAATTTTGTTTTTCCTAAGTCCTTTATTTCAAATTCATTTTTCAAATATGTTATCGTATCTGTAAGCTCTTCATGAGTCCCAATGATATTCAGATCGTCAACATAAACTGCAACAATAGCAAATCCAGACTTAAACCTTTTAATAAAAACACATGGGCAAATTGGATTGTTAATATATCCTTCTTTCAAAAGATATTCACTGAGACGATTATACCACGTACGTCTAGATTGCTTTAATCCATACAAAGATCTTTGTAATTTAATTGAATACATTTCCCAGGGTTTTGAATTGCATGTTTCAGGCATTTTTAAGCCTTTAGGGACTTTCATATAAATGTCACTATCAAGTGACCCATACAGATAGGCCGTTACAACATCCATTAGACGCATATGAAATCCTTCTGAAACTGCCAGGCTAATCAAAAATCCAAATGTAATTGCATCCACCACTGGTGAATATGTCTCCTCATAATCAATACCAGGTCTTTGCGAAAAGCCTTGTGTGACAAGTCGTACTTTATATTTGACAACTTTATTTTTTTCATTACATTTTTGCACAAATACCCACTTGTAGCCTATAGGTTTTACACCTTTAGGTGTTTGGACAACAGGCTCAAAAACTTGACGTTTTTCAAGTGAATTTAATTCTACCTAGATTGCGTCTTTCCATTTTGGCCAATCATTTCTACGCTGACATTCTTCAACGAACTTTGGTTCAAGATCCTCATTTTCTTTTGTAATATTCAAGGTCCTCATTTTCTTCTGTAATATCAAGAGCTATTGCATATGCAAATATGTTGTCGACAACAATTTCCTTTCGGTTCCATCTCTTTCCTGAAGTGACATAGCTTATTGAGATCTCTTCATTAACATCTTTTTCAAATACTTGGACCTCTTCTGGGGTTAATTCTTCAACTATGTCAACTGTTTTTGTACTAAGCTCTTCAAGAACATTAATAACATTTAAAATGCCAACTTACTTATTATTTAGCTCTTTTTTCTTTCTTGGATTTTTATCCTTAGAACCGATGGGTCTACCATGCTTCTAGCGTGTCTTGGATTCATTTGCTACCATAGTAATATTTTTTTCGATAGGAAGATCAATTCGAATAGGAGCATTTTCAACTGGTATATGTGATTTTGTCACTTTCTTGACATCAATAAATGCATATGGTAATTGATTTGTGACCTTTTGCAAATGGATAATTTTTTGAACTTCTAAGTCACATTGATTTGTATAAGGATCAAAGTGAGATAATGATAATGCATTCCATGAAATTTCTTGCTTTTCCAGCTGTTGTTTATCTCCCCCTAATGCTGGGAAAACTGTCTCATCAAGTTGACAATCGGCAAACCGTGCCGTAAAGAGGTCACCCGTCAAGGGTTTGAGATATTTGATTATTGACGGGGATTCAAATCCAACATAAATTCTCAGTCTCCTTTGAGGACCCATCTTAGTGCGCTATGGTGAAACAATTGGGACATATACTACACAACAAAAAATTCTTAGATGGGAAATATCAGGTTGTTTACCAGAAACAAGCTGTAATTGGGAGTATTTATGATATGTAGTAGGGCTTATGCGAATAAGTGCTGCAGCATATAATATGGCATGTTCCCAAACAGAGCTAGGCAATTTTGTTCTCATAAGTAAAGGTCTAGCAATTAATTTCAACCTTTTAATAAAAGATTCTACTAATCCATTTTGAGTGTGCACATAAGCAACAGGATGCTCAACAGTAATCCCAATTGATATGCAATAATCATTAAAGGCTTGGAATGTAAATTCTCCTACATTATCTAGACGAATTTTCTTGATTGTATAATCTGAGAATTGTGCTCGTAATCGGATTATTTGAGCAAGGAGTCTCGCAAATGCAACATTGCGAGTAGATAATAAACAAACATGTGACCAACGTGTTAATGCATCTATTAGCACCATAAAATACTAAAATAGCCCACATGATGGAATAATAGGCCCAGATATGTCTCATTGAATTCGTTCTAAAAATGTAGGATATTCAAGTGTAACTTTCATTGGGGATGGCCTTATAATCAGTTTTCCTTGAAAACAAGCAGCACATGAAAAATCTTTAGACAAAAGAATCTTTTGGTTCTTTAAAGGATGTCCATTTGAATTTTCTATAATCCTTCACATCATTATTGAACCCGGATGACCTAAACGGTTGTGCAAACAATAAAATTCCTTGAATCTTTAGATTCTTCATTCATAACCACATAGGATTCAATTGGATGTATAAATGTATAACACAACCCAAAAGAGTATGCTGGTAGCTTTTCTAATATTTGTTTCTTTCCTGAGACATTAGACGTAATATAAAGATATTCACGTCTCTTTCTTTTGTTGTCTCAATATGATAACCATTACGACGTATATCTTTAAAACTTAGTAGATTTCTTTTTGATCTACTAGAATACATAGCATTGTTAATCATAAACTTTGTGCCACCAGGTAATCATATATTAGCACTACCAAAGCCCTCAATGAGATTTGCAACACCAGATATTGTACTAACATTAGTTTCAGCTAATATAAGATTGGAAAAATATTTTTTATCTTTGAGAATAGTGTGTGTTGTTCTACTGTCCGCTAGGCAAAAGGCTTCATCATTAACTTTAATACCGGTGGAATAATTTTTGAAATCCATGTCTCTTCATGAAAAATAAAACAAAGAGATAAGAAAATAATATACTAAACACAATCCTTTTTTTTATAAGAAAACATTTAGAGATTACATAACATAATAAAATTACACCGAAATTACAACCAAACTAAAATAAAAAAAAACATCAAAACATACTAAAAATTATGGTCACACCAAAAAAACAAACGAGATAGACTAGTGGAAGAACATCTTTTCAAGCCATATTGATGTTTTTCTCGCTAATTAAATTCTCAAAATTTCTATCATGATTCTCAAAGAAATCTGTAACGTCCAAGTGTGTAAAATCTGTGGGATCATGGCGTTTAATAAAGTTTGTCTCAACAAAGTTTGCCTCTACACCTTTTTTCTTTTTCCTTCAAGGAAGCTTGGTAAAGATCAACAAAATGTTTAGACGTGCGACATATAAGTCTCCAATGCCCCTTCATGCCACATCTATGGCAAGTATCTTCATTATTCTTAGGGGCTTTATTTTGAAAACCCTTTTTCTTCTTGTTTCTCCTCATTCTTGTCCCATTTTTGATAGTGAGATGCAACTTTCTTAAAATTTGAGGAGTTTTGGTTATAATAACCACGACCACGACTACGATCACGACCACGACCTCGACCGCGACCGCGACTACAACTATGTCCACGTCCATGTCCACGTCCACCATGCCGACCATGCCCAGGATCTTCAACATATGCCACATTCGCTTCAGGGAATGGCATTGATCCAGTTGGGTGAGATTGATGATTTTTCATTAACAGTTCATTATTTTGTTCGGCAACAAGAAGACATGATATTAATTCAGAATATTTCTTAAAGCCTCGCTCTCGATATTGCTGTTGCAAAAGCACATTAGAGGCATGAAAAGTAGAGTATGTTTTGTCTAACATGTCTTTATCAGTAACACTCTCTTCGCATAATTTTAATTGAGAAATAATTTTAAACATTGCTGAATTATACTTACTTACAGTTTTAAAATCTTGCAGTCGTAGGTGCATCCAATTATAGCGAGCTTTAGGAAGAATTACAGTCTTTAGTGGTTATACCTTTCCTTTAAATTATTCCAAAGGACATGTGGATATTTTACTGCCAAATATTCAGTTTTTAATCCTTCACGGAGATGATGACGAAGGAATATTATTGCCTTTGCGCGATCCTGTGAGGATATGTCATTTCTTTCTTTTATTGTATTACCAAGATTCATAGCATCAAGGTGGATCTCAGCATCAAGAGTCCATGCCAAATAATTATTGCCAGAAATATCAAGAGCAACAAACTCTAGCTTTGTAAGATTCAACATTGTACAAACTAGTTATGATAAAATGAAGTCAATAAGAATTACAATAATTTATTCTTAATTGATTAACAAAAGGACAAAAAAATTAACAATATGAGAATACCAAATATCATGCACTTGCATAGAAAATAAAAAAATATTGCAATAAAATTGTCATTGAAAATCATGTCATTAAAACTAATTAAAAAAATAGCATATTAATGATAAAAGAAAACTTACACAATAAACTCATTTTTTTAATTATATAGTTACTGATGATAAAAGAAATAATTTGTTAATGTAAAAAAACAGAATTAATAATATAACAATTAATTATAACAAATATGGATTATACAACTACTATCCTGAAAGCAAATGTAACACATCAAATAATTAACACTACACACATGTGTAACATATCAACAATATGATGGGTGGTGAAATTGCTAGAATTAATTTTACATGAGAAAAAAAATGAATGAAATGATCAAAAGCCAACAGAAATACCAATCTCAAAGAAGAAGTGTGCAATTGATATAAAGCTATATTTAATAATAGATAAAGTAGACATGTCCTTAGAATTATAAGGGAGAATGGATATACTACAGAAACATCAGTAAAGATATACGCACAATATACCTTTCAAAACGAGAAGTGATTGAACCAAAGAGCAATCAACACTTGTAAAAGCTCACAGACTAGAGACTCGTGCTGATAACTTATTATAAAATTAAGCAAAGTATAACAAAGACTAAAGAGAACAATAGAGAAAGACGAGAAAATTGGAGACAAAACAAATTTTTATACTTTCACTTGTGAAGAATGAATCCATACAAGCTTAGTACAACTTCTATTTATAGGCCAAGTCATCATACTAGAGGTAATGGTAATAGACATAACTTACATATGTTTCATATACAATTAAGGGAGACATAATGCAAAATATTAAGAGGGATTTAATGGGGTGATAAGTGGTCTAAATGTGAATTATAAATTTACAATAAAATATTTGCTTGTAACTCATAGAATACCAAGAGGCGACAACCACACATACCTGATTCACAACAAGTATAAAGTTTTTTTAAAGTTTTTAAAGTCATTTTCTTTTTAATTTGAGTGTATTTTGAGTAATTTTTTAGTCAAAATTGAAAATTGATTGGCAAAGTTATAAATTTGGATATTAAATCTAATCTTAAGGTGTAAATTCAATAAGATCAAAACCTAAAAATACATTGTTTGAAAAAACCTAAAATACAAGTTATAGAAAGATAAATAACCCTATAAATATTGAAAACTTTTCTTTTTACACTCTTTTTTTTTTGTGGGTCTTATACAGTGATTTTTTTAAGTTTAGAGAAGATTATGTTTTCTACCTCCATTTTCTCTCTTTTATGTTAATAACAAATTTATGGTAAATGATTACAGAAAGCTGTAAAATGAGGAAGATTGAGAAAAACATTGCCCAATGTGGGCATGTGTGTGTGTGTATAAAGAAGATGAGGAAGCTGGGGGAAAAAAAAGCATTAACATCCAATGTCAAAAAATTGGAGTGTACTCTGGGAAGTGCGTAAGTTATTTTACTTTGTTGATGCCCTTTTTCAAGGTAAAGGCCTAGTCCATGTCTAACAACATAGTCCAAGGCAAGTTAAGTGGTCCCAAGCCACAAGGTGGGATCCTCCAAGTAGGTCGTGGTTTGGAAGGCTAAAGGATGTGAATGGGCCCAATTTATTTTGTCCAATTAGACTTTTAACTCATTTAGGGAGTTTTATGTCTATTTGAGATTAGAATAAAATAGATATGGAGGAATTAGAGTGAAAAAGGCCCCAAAAACACACTTAGAAACCCAAGCCCAACATCTAGAAAAAGCCCATTTTGGCCTGTATGATGTGACAGTACACCTGTCGCGCCAATTCACCCACCATGCTAGCCTTGCTAGCTCACCTATAAGGAAGCTCTAATGTAGGGACATGTGACTCTTGCGGCTAGAGACAAACTCCCCTTAATTAAGGGCAGGTCAAAGGGAACCTAATTCCTGGGTCTAACCCTTGCTTAAAATGGCAAAGCAAGACTCCTGCCGTATAGACACCCCTACAGCAAGCCATCCAAAATTGCAACTCTAGGTCGGCTAGCCATTAATGGTCCTGACGTGCTCAATTTTGTCCCAAAACAAGTTTGAATTTGGAGGAGAAATCTCCCGCTGCAGGCTGTGGCCACATATGGCTGCTCCCATAGAACTAGACCTGGAACTACCCCCAACTAAGTGCTCGAAATAGAAGGAGCCCAACAAAACTAGAACTATATTTTTCTCTGTAAATACCCTCTCTAACACCCTTGAGAAGAGACTAATGAACCCATTCTACTTAGACTAAAAGAGAGAGAAAGCATCAAATATCCATAACCACCATAACCATCATCTTCTTCATCATCTTTTCTACCTTAGAACTACCATAGTCACCATCTTCCCAAGCTCAAATCACCATATCTCCACCATGAACCACCATTAAATCACCCAAAAACACTCACCAATCTCATCCTCGAAGTCAATACTATATGAGATAAGCATTATCATGACCCAAGCTCGTTATCTCAACTCGTCAGAAAACTTTAAACTATTATTCTCGGCAAGCTTTAAGAGCATCCAAGATATTTACTTATTCCTATTAAAACCCAAAAATATCACTAAATCCCGTCAAGATCAACCTTGTCCATGTCCCAATTAACCTCCATGCATAAGAAGAATCAAGCCACCATTAATAGACTGCATCTCTCTCTCTCTTAAACCTCTCTCTAGCCTTAAACTACCCCACCCATCGTAGCTGTCTTCTTGTGGGACTGTTCTTCCTCTAGGACCAACAAACGTCATCCTTTCATTAAGAGTCCCACATTTCTAACAAATGCGTATATCACCATCACCAAGTATATGGGACATTCCTCCACAAATATTTACATTCATCTTCCATGCCACATGCATGCTCGGAGGTCTTTTTTAATGAAGTTAGCATCTCCAACAGGTATGGAACTGCAATAAGTCTCACCCTCAGACATGACCAAAGTTGAGGCTATCAGGGTCTAGCCGTAACCTATATGGGACAACCATAAGATGAGCCTAAATAGCCTATTTTAGCCATTCCCAACGTCGAAATAGCAGCTGCGAGTCTCATTAGCTTCGTCACCCTCCTTATAGCCAACTCAGCTCCTGTTAGGCAGCAACCAAGCCAATAGAAAGAGGCCACGAAGTCTGCACCCTCCATGTGTAAAGGCCTACAACAAAAGAGCCCTAATATATTTTAAAAAAGAAAAAAGATATATTTTAACCCAAAAAAGAAAGAAAGAAAAAGTAGGAAGGTAACACAAAAAGTAAGAATAAAAGCAAAATCACACTTTATAATTTAAAATAATGGCATTTTTTGCAATCTACATGTACTGTTGACATGTATGCCCTAAGAAGTAAAAATGTAATATGTTTTTGGAGACATTTTTATCAATAAAGAATTCATTTATTATATATACCAAATTCTTGTCCTCTTTATGCTCATATTTGTTGAATGCAGCTTAAGCAAATAATAGTCAAAGACTGTCAGTCTACGCCTTTAAGAATTGGAAATATGATGGACAGATTATGTAGAAGACACGATTCTTATGGTGATGGTCTAAATCATAAGATCCGCAATCGAGGGAATAAAGTTAGGCAGTTTATTCATGTAAAGATTGTTATATTGTATGTATCTCTATTAGGAGATGGTTTGTCTTGGCCATCGGAGGTGGACTCCGTGAATGGAAACATTGGCACATTGTCATAGGTGACGATGTGCTGGATTGATACATAAAGTGAATTGATTTGGATTAGTAATTATGTCTCAGCAAATTGATTCACTTTAAACAATAATTTATATTGTATCTTAATCTTGAGATGAATAATGAGCCCATTGTCTTGACTTGTGCCTTTTGATGTACCAAAGGGTGACACCCATATTTTAATAGTGGTACTCATATCGGTACGTTAAAGGCATGACTCTTGATAGTATAGACCTGTTATTCATAGATATGGAATCCATAGCTCTTCTTTAGGAGTAGTGATATCCTCTTATATGCGTTATCTTGTAATTGAAAAACTAGAGCGCTCAACCATTTGAATACATAGATGTAACCAAATGGTATACCGTCTTTAGATCGTAAGTTTTCTGATGGTGAGATAATGGAATGTAAGATAAAAATAATCGAGAAGGTAAGACAGAACTTATCCTTAAGTCGATTATAGATAATCCTATGGGGATACGATATATTATGATATGTCATGGAGACTTAGCTATACGGGCCTTGTAATTCTATGTAGTTCGAGAGTACAGCCCCAAACTTTTAGTGGAGTAACGTTGGAGTTGATAATTATGAAATGCGTATCTAGGATATTGGGTTTCATAATTATCGGGAGCTTGAACTATCTAGGTCCATCAGGTCCCTTTTGCTAGCTCACAAAAATCCTGTAATGATACGGTCTGCTTTTCTAATGATTGGTGACTTATTTCAAATTTATAAGATTGGCTGAAATTCAAAAGAATATGATAATTCATGTTTGTTTTTTGGTTGAATTAATTTTGTGATAAAATTAATTCAAGATGAACTTGTTGAATTATCAAGATCAGATCATTCATGTATGTTTATCGGTTGGATTAATTTTAAATTAATTCAAGATAAACTTATTGAATTATCGGGAATACATTTATTTTCCTAGAGATTATCTAGATAAAGTTGTTTTAATTAGATAAATTTTCTATTGGGTTATTTAAATTAAAACTGAGACTTTGTCCTATTGAATCTCGGATGAAAAATAAAAGATTTGATAAGATTTTTATTGACAGTTTGGCATGGCGATCCTAAGGTTTGGTTTGCTGATGGGGCAAGTTCGGCATGCCGGTTAGATAGATCAGTATGCCGATCGCACGATAAAAAGATCATGCATTTTCACGCTGATTTCATCAAATATTGATCCGAATTTGATTTTGAGTCAAATTTTGAGGCATTATCTAATAAGGACTGACTCTTGGACCCAACCTCTATAAAAAGGGAGTGAGTCTCACTATTATTTAGATCAGTTGAGAGATTAAGAGTGATACTCTGTTAATGAGAATCTAAAACTTCTTGAGAGCTCTTGTTCACAAATCATAAACACTAGCTTTTGGTTCTCTCGATTGGTTGGAAGGAGAGTCACTTGGTGGAAGAGCTATGCATGTGAGCCCACACTCACTCCAGTCGTGGATAGATAATAGCAAAGAAGACTAGTTGGTTGAGGCTCTTCTAGAACGTTACTTCTTTTCACGGATTGTAGGAGTTCTTCGGCATTCAAAGATTAGTAAGATCTAGTTAATTTATGCATATAGCATGTCAAACTTGTGTTTTGAAAAATATTCTGATATAAAATTTTTAAAATTCTGCTGTGTACTATTTTTTCAACAATTGGTATCAGAGCCATGGTTTTTACATAAATTTACGAGTTTGTGATTATGCTATATGTGTAAATTATGTGATCTTGACCTCTCATATACTTGAATTTAATTTTATAGAGAGTTAGCACTCTAAGGTTTCTATATAATTTTATGTTATCATGGATTATATAGTGAATATTTAGTAATTAATTATGGTTGATTAAATTATTATTTAATTATTTACTAATTAATTAATTTATACCGGTTATGGTTCCTTAGAGTTAGAATGTGTATCTAAGTTTTTCATATAATTAGATAGCGAGCTATCATCTCCGTCTAGGAATTATTATTTAATTTTAAATTTGTAAGAATTTTATAATTAAATAATCATTCGAAAAAGACGGATCTAGAAGATGGATGATGGTGCTCCCAAGTATTTCCTGAGTATCCAATTTTATGTTTTTGAATTGTTGAAAATAAAATTGATAAATTACATTAAAAATTTATATTTTCTAAAAAGGGTAATTTTGGCTTGGCCAGCCTGCCAAACCCTCCAGTTCGGCAGGTCGATGGTCGTAGATCGGTAGGCTGGACGTGAGGTTCAACTGGCCATCAGTGGGGCAAAAATCAGGAGCCTTTGGAGGAAGGCCAAACTTTTAGTTCGACAAGCCGATTTGTCATGCATCGGTAGGCCGATTTGTGAAGATTCGCAGGCCGGTGGGTCATGACCAGTAGGCCGATCACACATATCAACTTACCTATAGAGAGTTGAAATTTTTTCTAGAAAATGTGCAGTTTTTTCATGCAACTTTAATTTTATTTTTGGGACAATTCTGAGAAACATTAAATTTGAATATGACCTAAAATATGGAGTATTCTATTCATACGGAATTGAAGACTTGAAGATAGGATTACATGATGAAGGATACGGATTAGAGATTCAAGGATGAAGAATCGATAATATGTTTCAATTATTCTCTTGTAATCTTTGTCTTCTATTCTCTAGGGTGGAACCTTAATATTATGGTTATTTATTATTATTTTGCTTGTAGCTTTGCTTAATTGCTTTACTTGTTTGTATCATAATATAATTTGCCATATATATTGATAACATATCATATAGAATAGGGAGTGCCGCTCATATTAAAATTGTTCATGCATATTTTTTAAAATAAAACCTTGATTTCAAAAGATTAAGTGGGAGAAGGTTTTCGAATAAAGGACCTAAGGACTCCATCGTTGGTCCATAGGAAGAACATAGTGGTCCCGAGCCATAGGAAGGGATTTCTATCATGTACCAGATTAGATATATGAGAAGATAAGGTATTTTAGTATGATTTATGGTTGCACACCCCTAGGTGGTGATTACAAATCATGGATAAAATGTTGAAACAATGGTTATACACACATATTAATTTTATTATTAACCTCCCCTAGGAGCTTTAAAAATAAAATTAATGGCCAAAAAATTGATTATTAATATATGCTGGATCATACGGGTCCTAGATGGCATATATTAATCATGAGGGAATCCGTATTCCTAATTGAATTTGACATGACTCCTCTAGGAGCTTGTTGAATTCTGAGTTGGGAATTATCATTGTAAGGTTGTGATATTTTCAAGGTTTTGATACATAAACACATTTAAATGTTTTTACATGATTGTGTTATCTTATTAAATTATTATGATACGTTTGCTTATGTTTGCTATATGATTCTTTATTGTAGATTAAGAATGTCTAAAAATGCTTTATCTTCGATACATGACAAAAACCAATTAACCAGAGAATTATAATGATTAGAAACGAAACCTAGATATTGTCCTCTCCTTTGAGAAACTAAAATTTATGCTGACAACCCTTTGTCCTCCTGGGCCTATGGGAGATTCCACCAATGAGCAATTCCAAGCATACGATCACTGAAAAGATGCAAATGATCAGGCCCGTTGCTATGTTATGGCCAGCATGAACAACACGCTGCAGGCTCAACATAAAGATTATGAGACTGTGAAGCAGATCTTAAATAATCTTAAAGACCTGTTTAGAGGCCAAGCCCTGACAAAGCAGCAAGGAGCGCTTCGGCAACTCTTAAAATATAAGCAAAGGCTAAGGACATCTGTAAAGGAGGACATGATGTTGGTCATGGGTTACCTAGCTGAGGCTCAAACCAATGTAGCCGACATCGATGTTGAAACTCAAATGACTATGGTCTTTGAGACTCTGTCTAAGGAGTGTATTATGTTTAGAGCTACTTTTAATTTAAGTAATAGGCAGGTTATGACCTTAACAGAATTAATGAAACAGTTACAAGGGTTTGAACTGCTGATCAGGGAGTCTCCTACGGGTGGAGAGGCCAATTTGGTAGCTGCTATTGGCTCTAATCCCAACTCTGGAAATGGAAAGAAGCAACAGGCCAAGAATGGGAAGTCTTCTATTCCTGCTAACAACAAAAGCAAGAAGAAGAAGAAGAACTCAAAGAAGCTTAAGTGCTTCTTCTACGGGAAGGTCGGGCACATAAAAAAGCATTACAAGAACTTCCTCTCCAAAGGAGGTAGGTGTGATCTTCTATATTTAGAAACTTGTTTGGTTGAGGAATTCAGTGACATTTGGGTCATAGATTTTGGTGCAACTAATCATGTTTGTGTTTCTCTACAAGAATTCAAAGAAACAAGAAGTCTGCTTTATGAAGACTTCACGCTTCGGATAGGCGATAGATCCTTGGTCTTAGTACAAGTAGTGGAAGGCGTCCATCTTTATTTTGATAATTAGAGGAATTTAATTTTGCAAGATTGTTTTTATATTCCTAAATTTAAAAGGAATTTAATTTCTGTAGCTTGTTTATTTAAAGACTCCTATTTGGTTTCTTTTAATAATAAAGTAGTGATTCATAAAAACAAATATTTTATCTGTTTTGGATGAATGCAAAATAATCTATATTTTATCAAACTTAAGATGGACTTACTACTTAATGTTGAGATAAATAATAATAACTCTAAAAGACTTAAAACTTCTCACTCTAATAAGGCTTATCTTTGGCATTTGCGCCTTGATCATATTAACCTAACTAGGATTTAAAGGTTGGTAAGAGAAAGACCTTTAAGTTACTTAAAGGTGGAATCTATACCTCAATGTGAATCTTGTTTTGAGGGTAAAATAACCAAAAGACCATTCGAGTCTAAGGGCAATAGGGCCGAAGAGGTTCTGAAACTTGTGCATAGTGATGTTTGTGGACCGATGAACATCCAGGCATGAGGAGGGTATGAATATTTCGTCACTTGTATTGACGATTACTCAAGGTATAGGTATGTGTACCTGAAGCACCACAAAAGCGAAACTTTTGACAAGTTCAGGGAGTTTCGAGTTGAAGTGGAAAAGCAATTAGGTAGACCCATAAAGGCATTTCGATCCTATTGATGTGGAGAATACCTTTCTGATGAGTTTCTAGGACACTTATTAGAGAATGGGATTTTATCCCATTTGTCTATGCCAGGCACTCCGTAGCAGAATGACGTAGCAGAGAGAAGAAATAGAACTTTATTGGACATGGTAAAGTCCATGATGAGTTATTCATCATTGCCTTTATCCTTTTGGGGATATACAATACAAACCACATGTTATCTTTTGAACAATGTACCTTTAAAATTGGTCCCTAAAACTCATCACGAGTTGTAGATGGGCAGGAAGACATCCTTAAACCATATTCATATATGGGGATGTCCAGCTCATGTCCTATTTAAGGATGCGAATAAGTTGGAAGCACATTTAGAAGTTTGTGTGTTTGTAGGATATCCAAAAAGGACTAAAGGGAGTTATTTCTATAACCCAAAGGAAAATAAAGTCGTGGTTTCAACTAATACAATTTTCTTTGAGGAAAGTTACATGGACGACTTTAAACCTCGAAGCAAACTAGTGCTTGAGGAGTTAAGGAGTGATCCAATCACTTTGGAGGTTCCAAATGAAACCGTTCCGATTAGTGTAGAAAAACCAAATGAACCCGAACAACAACCTAAGGGGCTTCGGCGTAGTGGAAGGATCGGGTGTTAACCCGAGAGGTATATGTTCGATTGGGAGGCCTTATTGGCTAAATCGGATGAACACGACAGGGATCCTTATACTTATGTAGAGGCTATGGATCATGTTGATTCGAAACTCTAGACAGAGGCCATAAACACAGAGATGAAGTCTATGGAGACTAATCAGGTTTGGGAGCTTGTGGATCTTCCTAAAAGGGTAAAACCTATAGGGTGTAAGTGGATCTATAAGAGGAAAAGAGGAGTGAATAGAAAGGTCGAAACCTTTAAGGCTAGACTAGTAGCTAAGGGTTATACACAAAAGGAAGGAATCGATTACAAGGAAACCTTTTCGCCTGTAGCCATGCTTAAGTCCATCCAAATTCTCTTGTCTATAGCTGCCGCTCTCAACTACAAGATTTGGCAAATGGATGTCTAGACGACTTTTCTAAATGGCTATCTTGATGAGTCCATTTATATAGAACAACTAAACGGGTTCAAGGTCAAGGGTCAAGAGGGTAAGGTTTGTAAGCTGCTAAAGTTGATTTATGGACTTAAGCAAGCTTCCCGTTCTTAAAATATAAGATTTGATCAAGTGATCAAGACTTATGGGTTCTCACAAAATGTGGATGAGCCATGTGTTTACAAGCACATTAAGAATGGGAAAGTGGTTTTTCTATTGCTCTATGTAGATGACATTCTGCTAATTGGTAATGATATTAGGGCGTTGTCATCGGTCACATTATAGTTGACCAAGCAGTTTGACACGAAGGACTTGGGTGAGGCTAATTTTGTTCTCGGTATCCAAATCTTTCGGGATAAGAAGAACAAAATGATAACTTTGTCCTAGCCTAGCTACATAGATAAAATTCTTAGGAGGTTTGCAATACAAGATTCCAAGAAAGGTAGGCAACCATCTAGGCCTGGAATTACTCTTTCTAAGAAAAACTCTCTGAAGTTTGATGAAAAAAGAGAATATATGAAGAAGGTGCCTTATGCTTTGGCAATGGGTAGTCTCATGTATGTCATGCTTTGCACACGATTGGATATTTGTTATGCAGTTGGGATTGTAAGTCGATTTTAGGCAGATCCAGGATCGAACCTTTGGGTTACGGTTAAGTGTATTTTCAAGTACCTAAGAAGGACTCGAGGGTATATGCTTGTGTATTCGGTTGAGGACTTAACTCCTTTAGGATATACTGACTAGGAGTTTCAATCATGTCTGGATTCGAGGAGATCGACTTTTGGTTTTGTGTTTACTTTGGATGACGGTGCCATCAGTTGGAGAAGTGTGAAACAAGATTGCACTTCGGATTCAACGATAGAGGCTGAGAATGTGGCAGCTAGTGATGCTTCAAAAGAAGCAGTGTGGCTACATAAGTTTCTTGAGGATCTTGAGGTAGTTCCTAGTATGGATAAGACGGTATCACTGTACTGTGATAACAGTGCGGCAGTAGCTAATGCTAAGGAACCAAGATTTTACAAGAAGAGTAAGCATATTGATTAGAAATATCATGTAATAAAGGACTTCGTTGAGGGCAAGCATGTCACATTGTGCAAAATCACGTCAGAGGACAATTTAGCTGATCTATTTAGGAAGACACTTACTGGGAGGGTCTTCGAGAGGCATGTGGAAGCTATAGGGATGCAAGATTTGTCATATTTACTCACTTAGTGCAAGTGGGAGATTGTTAGACATGTATGCCCTAAGGAGTAAAAATGTAACATGTTTTTAGAGACATTTTTATCAATAAAGAATTCATTTATTATATATACCAAATTATTGTCCTCTTTACGTTCATATTTGTTAAATGTATCTTAAGCAAACAATAGTCTGAGACTATTAGTCTAAACCTTTAAGAATTGGACATATGATGGACAGATTATGTGGAAGACACATTCTTAAGGTGACAGTCTAAATCTAAGATCCGTAATTGAGAGAATAAAGTTAGGCACTTTATTCATGTAAAGATTGTTATGTTGTCTATATCCCTATTGGGAGATGGTTTGTCTTGGCCATCGGAGGTGTACTCTGCGAATAGAAACATTGGCACATTGTCATAGGTGACGATGTGTTGGATCGAGACATAAAGTGAATTGATTTGGATTAATAATTCTGTCTCAGCAAATCGATTCACTTTAGACAATTATTTGTATTGTATCTTAATCTTGAGATGAATAATGGGCCCATTGTCTTGACTTGTGTCTTTTGATGTACCAAAGGGTGACACCCATATTTTAATAGTGGTATGCATGCTGGTACATTGGAGGCATGACTCTTGATAGCGTAAACTTGTTATTCATAGATATAGAATCCATAGCTCATCTTTAGGAGTAGTGATATCCTCTTATATGCATTATCCTATAATTGAAAAACTAGAGCGCCCAACCATTTGGATACATATGTGTAACCGAATAGTATACCATCTTTAGATAGTAAGTTTTTCGATGGTGAGATAATGGAACGTAAGATAAAAATAATCTGGAAGATAAGATAGAACTTGTCCTTAAGCCGATTATGGATAATCCTGTAGGGATACGATATATTAGGATATGTCATGGAGACTTAACTATACAGGCTTCGTAATTCTATATAGTTCAAGAGTGCAGCCCCAAGCTTTTAGTGAAGTAGCATTGGAGTTGATAATTATGAAATGTATATCTAGGATATTGGGTTTCATAATGAATGAGAGCTTGAACTATATAGGTCCATCGGATCTCCTTTGCTAGCTCACAAAAATCATGTAACGATATGACGTGCTTTTCCAATGATTGGTGACTTATGTCAGATTTATCAAATTAGCTGAAATTCGAAAGAATCTGATAATTCATGTTTGTTTTTCGGTTGAATTAATTTTGTGATAAAATTAATTCAAGATGAACTTGTTGAATTATCGGGATTAGATAATTCTTGTATGTTTATCGGTTGGATTAATTTTGAATTAATTCAAGATAAACTTGTTGAATTATCAAGAATTTATTTATTTTCCTAGAGATTATCTAGATACAGTTGTTTTAATTAGATAACCTTTCTATTGGGTTATTTGAATTAAAATTGAGACTTTATCTTATAGAATATCGGATGAAAAATAAAAGATTCGTTAAGATTTTTATCGACAGTTCGGCATGTTGATCCTAAGGTTTGGCCTACCGGTGGGGCAAGTTTGGTATGTCGGCTGACAGATCGGCATGCCAATCGTGCGATAAAAAGATCACCCGTTTTCATACGGATTTCATCAAATATTGATCTGAATTTAATTTTGATTTGAATTTTGAGACATTTTTTATAAGGACTGACTCTTGGACCCAACCTCTATAAAAGAAAGTGAGTCTCACTATTATTTAGATCAATTGAGAGATTAAGAGTGATACTCTACTAGTGAGAATCTGAAACTCCCTGAGAGCTATTGTTTACAAATCACAAACACTAGGTTTGGGTTCTCTTGATTGGTTAGAAGAAGAATCACTTGGTCAAAGGGCTGTACGTGTGAGCCCATACTCACTCCGATCATAGATAGAGAATAGCAAAGAAGACCAGTTAGTTAAGGCTCTTTTAGGACGTTACTTCTCTTCACGGATTGCGGGAGTTCTTCGGCATTCAAAGGTTAGTAAGATCTGGTTAATTTATGCGTATTGCATGTCAAACTTGTGTTTTGAAAAATATACTAATATAAAATTTTTAAAATTCCGCTACGTACTATTTTTCCAACATCTACACTATATATAAAAATGTAAATGTGTTTTTGCACATGACATTGACAAGTGGCATAGGATTTCTTTTCTTTTCTTCTCTGTTTTTTTTTGGTCTCTTGCTTATTTATTTATTTATTGTTTCCATTTTGCTTCATTTTTTATTGTTTTTTGTCTTCTTTTTTCCTATTTGCATACAAAGTCCTTTATTTTTCTCATTTTTTGGTTCTTTTTTTTTTTTTTTTGCTTTCCTCTTAGATTTTCCTATTAACAACTTTTTTCCTTTTAAATATTATATGCTTAACTTTTTTTTGGCGAAGGAAGGAAATAATATATTTTTGAAACTTTTTGAATTAAATAGTATGTTTGAAAATATTTATAATAAAGAGCAGTCTGACAATGTAAATAACTTATTTATCATATAAATAATAATTATTTACATTATAAATAAGAGGTAAAATTTATTTTTGGACCATAAATTTATTTTTTACTATAAATATTTTCAAAACTTACTATTTACAAGATTTAGTTTTCAAAAAGTGTTATTTACTTGAGTTTTTCTTTTCTTTTTTAAGCTAACCCAAACAATAAAGAGAGTATCTATACTATATATCGCGATATGAATGTGTTTTTACATATGAGGTTGACACGTAGAATGGGGTTTCTTTTCTCTTTTTTTTTTTTTTTTTTTTGCCTCTTGCCTTTTGCCTTTTACTTATTTATTTATTTGTTTGTTTATTCATTTTTTACTTTTTGCTTCAATTTTTTTTGTATTCTTTTTTTTTTTTCACTTTCCTCTTTAATTTTACGACTACAATTCTTTTCCTTTTAAATATTTTCTACTTAACTTTTTTTTCACTAAATCAAACCATCAGGTACGTAATAAAATGAAACTAAATCTATAAGATATATATATATTTTTTCATCTTTGAATCCATAAAATGTGAAGAATACACATATAGGGCGCGTGCTTCTCATTAGTAAATGATAAAAAAACGAGTCATTTGCTAATGATATTCAATCTGTTTGACTTATATATAAGAAATATAAGTGTTTTTGGATCATCGAGTTGGGCCTAGGCCGAGTATTGGGCCCATAAAGGCCCAAGACAGATCTTGACCAAAATAGCCTTAGTGTATTCTAGAATTTTCCCTACCAAATAATACCCGAGAAGAGTAAAATGGTCTAATTGCTTCTAAGTTCAAATTATAAGATCTCAAGAATGGTGATGAGCAGTCAATCTAATTAGAATCAACCGAATCCAAGATACTCAAAAAAGGGATAATCCTATAAGAGATTACGATAATGTCATTTAGCCAATAAGAAAAGAGATTATCATGTATTTGAATTTAAATAATGATTAAAGGATAAAGCTATGGTGACTCCCTAATACTATAAATAGAGGCTAGTTTTAAAGAACATCATAAGTCCAATTCTTAGCACAAACTCTTTGTATGCATATTTTCTCATAGTGAAATGTTATCTATTGGAAAACGAGTACGCAACAAAATTTTAAAAATTTTGAACAAAGTATTTTTCAAAACACAAGTTTGACATGCTATATATAAAAATTAATAACAGATCTTACTAACTTTTATATGCCGAAGAGCATTAGAAATTAGTGAAGAGAAGAACTTTCAGAAGAGCCTCGACCAACTGGTCTTCTTTGCTATTCTCTATCCACGAACAGAGTGTAGGTGGACATACTTCATACAGCTTTTCCTTCGGTGACTCTCCTTCCAACCAATTAAGAAGACCTAAAGCTTAGGTTCTTGATTGTGAATAATAGTTCTTAGGGAGTTTTAGAGTTTCTCACACTAGAGTATTTACTCTAAACTTCTTAACTGATCTAAATAACTGAGAAAACTCACCCCCTATTTATAGATGTTGGACCTAGGGTTAGTCATTATCAAATAAGGCCTCAAAATTCGAATCTGGATTAACTTCTGATGAAAATTGCTTCTGAAACGCATAATCAGATTATTGTTAGATCGGCAGTCCGAACTTATCCATTGGCTTGCCAAACTTGCACTAATATGATCCTTGAGAATCTTTTATTTTCCACCCTAGATTATCAGATAAAGCCTTAGTTTTAATTCAAATAACCCAAGAGAAAAAGTTATTTGATCAAAACAACCATATCTAGATAATCTTATAAAAAATAAAATATTCTCGATAATTCAACATGTTTATCTTGAACTAATTCACAAAATTAATTTAACCGATAAACAGACATGAATTATCTGATCCTATCAAATTTAGGCTAATTTAATAATTTAATATAAGTCACTAATTTATTGGAAAAGCACGCCGTATCATTACAAGATTTATTATGAGTTAGTAAAGAAGGACCTGATAAACCTATTGTGACGACCCTACCTACGTGGCTGTTACTTGACTTAACGTGATCGTGAACTTAAACATACTTAATAATAAAGTACAAAATTTCAGGATAAATTTTTTTTTTTTTAAATGGATTCTTGTTGTGAAATCCTTGACATGAAACCTTAGAGGGAATAATAATTATTTCCCAAACTTAGTAACAATGATTTCTTACAGAGAATGAATTCTCAACATGCAGCTTTAAAAGATGCAATAATCATTTCTCGAAAACTTAATTTCGTAACTTAACAAAATACATAATTTCTTAAACATGATAATAACGTAATAATAATCATTACGTTTTAACTTAATTATAATTTATAAATCATGATCTTTTACATAACTCATAACATTTATTTC